>JAGKTI010001758.1:55542-77457 GCA_018397915.1 Birgus latro
TGATTTCATGCTTTGTGTTCATTATTTAATGCATATTATGTAAGAAAGGGTGATTTTCATAGTGATTTCCATGTTTGATAATTACTTACTTACACTTGCTGGCCTGTGGCCTTTGGTTCCTTCTTCCTTGCATTAAAAAAAAAAAAAAATAAGTTGTGAGCACCTGTGCCTTACTCACCTCTAAATCATCATTTTTTGGTTAATATTCAATTAATTCATGCTTTGTGTGCATTATTTATGTGAAAGAGGACTTAAATAAGTGCTATGCATGTCCAGTAGGGAGGTAGGTAGGTGGTTTTCTGATTTAGGTTAGGGTCATGAATGACCAGTGCTGGAGCTTCAGGGCCACTATCTGGACAAGACCACTTTCTGGTCATGCCTTTTGCTCTATTACGTCGGATTGTGGGAAGATTACTGTATATGTCACTTTTTAGTGTGATATTGATTTTGCACTAGGTTCTACATAACATATCTTATGTTGTATGAAGACCCTACTGTAGTCACTACCTACCACTTGTGAATGAGATAGAGGAGAGAATGGGGAGGGGGAGATTGAGAATGAGGTGAAGGGGTGGAGAAGGGGAGGAGGAGATTGAGGATGAGATGATGAAGTGTAGAAAGGGAGGGGGAGACTGAGGTTGAGATAAAGGAATGGAGTGGAGAAGTATGAATATATGAGAGGGGTATGTGAGTTAAAGAGAGGGCCTGGTGGAGGAAAATAGGGTGACGTTTTGGAAATCCGTTTGTGGGTCCCCTTTCCCAGATTAAGGTGTCTGGGTATAGATTGATAGATAAATTGGTAGATAGGTAGATAAAACCCTTGATGACTTGAAACTCGAACATTTAGGTACAGTACAGGATTGTATGATGCATAAATGTATTCTGATATTTTTAATTTTTTTAATATATATTTTTTTTACAATAACAGATTGGAGGAAGGAAAAACAAAAGAATTAAAAAAACAATCCATGCATCTGATTACAGGTGTCCTCCATTCATAAAAAATTTGTAACACTTGGACTTGAACAGCCATAGGTTGAAGTTTGGGGGGAAACCACTTTGGGGAAGAGAGTTCCAGAGAGATGCAGTTCAGGGAATAAAAGAATTCTGATAGGCAGAAGTTCTGCAGTATGGCAGTGTGACAGTCTAGTCATCAGCGCTACCGGATGCCTGTGTAGCGCTAGGTAAAACGTGGAGAGGTTTCACAATGGATGCAATTTTGTCTGAGCATTTGCCGTAAAAGTACTGTACGTGTAAAATAATGCAAGGAAGGCAACATTTATTGAGTTAGATTTACTTATTTTTCACCATATTTGTAGGGCTTCTTTGGTGCAACCCTTGAAGACTTGGAACCTGAGCAGTACGGTTATACTTCGTTAGAGGGTCTCCTGAGGGCATACCCGGATGCTGTACAAATTCAAAGCTGCAACGGGACTGTCTCCATCATGGGCACTCATGCCTTCCTATCCAAGGTATGTATGGCCCTTTGTTCTAACCCATGATGCTTGCTAATCCCTTTCATTTTATTTGATGGCAAGTACAGAAGACCTTCTTGATCATGGTTAATTGGTCCTCCAAACTGCTGTAAGAATGCAAACCCTCAATAATCATATAAAACAGCAAATGAGAATAAAAACAGAGTACAGTAATTAGTTCGAGGCACACAAGTTAATGAAAGTTTTCTTTGTTTAGTAGTCAGATATTAACCACTAAGTAGACTGGAGGGACTGGATCATTGAACTTTAAACCGATTTTTCTATTCACGGTCATGAGCCAGACATCCCGTTCTTCAGTTTTCTTATAATTAGTGAACTAGCATTCATAACTATAAATTTTTGTCAGTGTGAATTAAAAATTTTAGTGGTTGCTGGGACCACTCACTGTCTGCTCACCCGATGTAGTACTGCTCTCGAGTGCCTAACTTTTCCTCTCTTCCTTCCTTCTTTCCATCCTTCCTCTTCTGTCTTTCTTTTCCTCATTCCTCTTTTTTTCTGTCTACAGGTGACTCTGTATTGAGCAGCAAGCCAAATGGTTTCCAGTACACCAGAAAACCATTTACTATGCCAGGTGGTAACCTTATAATCAAATTATGGCACCTGTTGGTTTAGTGGGGAAAGGCACTCCAGTCGGATTGAGCCGGTGCAGGTTTATATCCAAGGGGTGGTTGGGGTTTATTGTTCATGTAATGCCATTCTGGGACGAGTGGGGCTGGTCACTCTCATCTTAAACATCAGGACCAACTTGCCAAACCTCAGGCTCCTATGCTCCGCATAGGACAACACTTGATTAGATGATGAACGAATGAATGAATTTAAAGTTTTCGTAATTAACCATCTGTCCTTGTGAGTATGACATTTCTCACAATTCAGTCAGCATTTCCTGTTTTGGGTAATTCAGTCAACACTTCGATTAATCTAAATTATTACACCAATCAAGTCAAAAACTTGTCTTCAGTGTTGATATCCATTGAAGCACTTTGTAATTGTGTGTAGAGTGATCAAAACTTTTGTTTTGTAGTTTTAGACAGGATTGGAGAACAGTCATTGCAAGGCAAGAAAGCTCGGTGTTACCATAGTAACTGATACAGAATCACTGACAGACGGTAGTGCCAGCTGACCCTGTTATCATGATGTTTAGTCTGAATAGTGCAGTAAGTTATTTTTTGGGATTTAATACAGCGAGAAATTTTTCTTTTGCAAAAAATAAAATATTAAAGCAGTTTATTTGTTTTTGTGGGTGTCAAATTCTACATTGGCTTGGTGGATACACAAACCCTTAGAACCATGCACAGGTTTATCTTTCAGAAGGTACTCCAAGTGGAGGCTTAGAACTTTCTAAGCCTTCTGAAGGATGATTGACTGTTGTCACAAGAATGTGGGCTGATTGGGGTTTTGCATAGCTGCACTGTTTGAAATGAGGCAAACAAGGCATGGCAAGAAAAGTAGCGATGGTAACACATACTGCTGGTCTGTCTGTGATGATGATCCCCAGCTTAGAGGTGTTGCTGTGGCTGTTGCTGCTTGAATTGTCCCATGTGATGATAGGGTTGCTCCAGTTTCGTTTTCGTTTTCGTTTTTGAAGGCTCCAACATGCTTGCATGCGTCGGCCTTGGTCACCAAATGGCGGCTCTCCACGCTGCTCAATCCCTGGCAGCCTCCCTGTTCAGTCCCTTAACCCTTAAGTCACACTTAATGACCTCGTCCCATGTTTTTCTCGGTCTACCCCTCCCAACCCCTCCCCCAATATTAACACCTCTCACCCTCTGTACCCAGTTATCATCCCCCATTCTCTCCACATGTCCAAACCACCTCAGCATACTTCTCCTCATCACAACACCAATACACTCCAGTCCCATCCTACCTCTCAACTCTTCCATCGTAAACCCAGCCCCCCCAGGCCTTGCACGCAGGGACGCACTGCAGATCTACCTAATCATTGTCATTTCTGTACGTTTAAACCTGCGAATATCCTCTTCCTTTACTGCCCAGGTCTCACTACCAAACAGCATCACACTCCTAACACATGCTGCATACAAAGACCCCTTAGCACATAAGGAGAGTCCTCTCAGTGTCAGGAGAGGCAACAGCTCCCTGAACTTCTTCCAACCACTTCTCACCCTAGCAACCGAGCTAACTCCTGCCCCACCTCCGGCACATAACATGTCTCCCAAATAACGAAACTCCTCCACACACTCAAGAGACTCACCTGCAAGTTCAACCCTCTCACGCCTAACAATCTCCACCTGCTCTCCCCGACAAGCCGCACACATGAAATCAGCATCATCTCTCAGTCTACCTCTAATACCACTACATCTCTTGTGCACCCATTTATCACAAACACTACACAAGATGGAATTACTTCCCACACCCTTGTGGCAAACTGCACATGGCCACTCTCCCTCTCCTCTGATTGTACCGCCACCAACCCTAGATATCATCACTTTTGTTTTATCTGCATTTACCCTTAAGCCCTTCTATCCCATACCATCTCTCCACTTCTTAAATCTTTCCTCCGCCTCCTTTTCATTCTCTGCAATCAACACCAAATCATCAGCATACAACATCTCCCATGGGAGCCCATCTCTGATATCATGTGAGAGAGCTTAAAGCACCATGATATACAACAAGGGACTAAATCAAAACTGACCCCTGATGCACACCAACATTCACGGAAAACTCATCACTTAAAGCTCCATTCACTCTTACCTGGGTGCGAGCACCCATGTACATGGCCATAACCACCCTAAGCAGCCACTCTTCCAACCCTAGCTTTCTCATTGCCCACTTCACCACCTCTCTAGGGACTCTGTCAAAGGCCATTTCCAAATCAACAAAAACAAAAATACAATTCTCTTTTCTTTCCAATATATTTTTCCTGAAGCTGTCGAACAATGAATATGGCATCAGTGGTCCCCCTGCCTGGCATAAACCCAAACTGCATCTCATCGATATTCACTCTTTCTCTAATCATACCTTCTAGAACTCTCTCCATTACTTTCATTATCTGAACTAAGAGCTTTATACCTCTTTAATTTCCCCTTTCCAGGGCATCGCCCATTCCTTTGTACACATTTACAATTACACTCTTCAGCCAGTCATCTGGGACAACACACTCATATATAATCATATTTATCAGGTCAGTGACTAACCTCACCCAGGTATCTCCTGAGGCCTTCAACATTTCGGCAGTCAACCCAGACACACCTACCACCTTCCCCACCTGCATCCTGCCTATTGCCTGACTCACAGTAGCAGCGTCAATCAAAGGCCGAGGGCCAAACACTGGATCAGCGGGCTCCAAACCTTCTCTATCCCAATCAAACTCATTCAACAATCGGATATAATGCTCTCTCCATGCATCTTTAATATCCTCACTGTTCACCACTACCCTTCCATCATCATTCTTTACACACTGCTCACCTACAATGTTCCGATTATCCCTCTTCACCTGATTTGCCACCCTAAAAATCATATTTTTCCTTTCTCCATGATTTAGATTATCAGGTAAAAGTCTCTGTGACTCAGACTT
The DNA here is from genome assembly GCA_018397915.1 of Birgus latro. Taxonomy (NCBI): domain Eukaryota; kingdom Metazoa; phylum Arthropoda; class Malacostraca; order Decapoda; family Coenobitidae; genus Birgus; species Birgus latro. The sequence continues at coordinate 60,571 of JAGKTI010001758.1, forward strand.
CGCCCTGTATAGCTCTCTTCTAGCCCTGCGCTTGGCAGCCAAGTACTCCTCCCTGTTACCACCCTTCTTCCATTCCTGGAAAAGCCTTCTTTTCTCCTTAACTGCAGCTTCTACACCCTCATCCCACCACCAAGTTACTTTATGCCTTGGTGGGCCTCTTGTCCAACCGCATATTGCATCGGTATCTCTCAAGAGGTTGTTCTTAAGGGCTCTATACTGTTCATTAACGCCTCTATCTACGGCTTCCTGTTCAGCCACCACTCTCCTCATCTCACTATAAAAGGCATCCCTTACTGATTGGTTTCCCAGCTTCCATATTTTCCTCCTAGGTACATATGTCCTCCTTCTCATCACTCGTTCCTTAAGCACCATGTCACAAATCAACAGTTTGTGCTGCTGCACACACTCCTCGCTTCCTATAACTTTAACATCCTTTACTAATCTCCTATCAACCCTCCTGATCAGAAAATAATCTATCTGACTACTATTTCCCCCGGACTCGTGCGTAATCAACCGGCTGATTCTTTTCCTAAAATGTGTGTTGCACACAATCATGTCCATAGTCTCCCCAAACTTGAGTATTCTTTCCCCTTCCGCCTTCCTCACATCTTATGCACGTCCTTCATGGACTCCTTCATAACCTTGAGCTGCTTCACCCATATGACCATTCAAATACCCTCCCAGAACCACTACCTCATCATCACCCATACCACTCACTACACGTATTAAATCATCCCAAAATCTATCCTTCTCTGCATCATCCAACCCTACCTGTGGAGCATATGCCGATATAACTGAAATCATTTTCTGCCCGATCAAAATTTTCACTACTAATATCCTATCACTTACTCTCATAACATTCATGACATATTCCACCCATTTCTCTGCAACCAACACACCCACACCCCCATATCTGTCAGTTCCCCCCTGCCAGTACAACTTATAGTAGCAATCCTTCCCAACAATCTTTCTGGCTGATCCACCCCTGTACTGGACTTCCTGCAAACATGCCACATCCACCCACCTCCTACTGAATGCCTCAACGACTTCCCCTGCTCTTCCTCTCAAACTTCCCACATTCCACGAACCCACCCTAAACCCCCTCCAGTTGATGGACATATAATGCTGGTGGAGTTGAAGTGCTCTTTGGGATTCCATTTTTCTTTTTACAGTGCATTTCTTGACTGGGATGGGCGATCTTGAAAAGAGGAGGCGCTATACACCAAATTTGACTTGATTGTGAAACAGTGCCCCTCAAGGGATACACTTTTGGTGCTGGGTGACTTCAGTGTGGTTTATGGCACTGACTGGGAAGCCTTCAAGGATCTTTCAAGTAATGTGTAGGTCCCCATGCCTTTGGAATCAGAAATTCCAGTAGTTCTTTCCTTTTGGGTTTCGCATGTTGAGAATTGCTGGGCTTTGGTTCCAGTGGCCAGAACTTCACTACTGAACTTGGTTTTCCTATACCAGAGGGTTGCAAAGGAGACTAATCACATCCTTGTTTGTACTTATGGAGGATCCTTCAGAATTGCAGGGCTACTGGGAGTGTAGAGTTCTTTGCTGTTTATCATAAACTTCATGTTCCTACTCTAAGGCTACAGATGAAAACTGAGAGAATCTCAAGAGGTGCTATCTATAACAGTTCTTTGAGGTCTGCCCAAAAAGAAACCAAACTTTTCAATAGCTCACCAACTATCAGCCAATTTGTAATCGTGATGGCAGCACTGTGCAGCGGTGACTTTGAGCTTTAGTCTAACACTGGCTGTGTCATGCCATGTCACTTATTCATCAAAATTTACACACAAGTGAACGTGTGTATAATGCAGTGGGCGAATTTCTTCAATCTCTTGCATGATCTGAAATCAGGAATCTTTCAGGGTGGATTTCAACTTTGGGAACAAAAAAAAAGTCTGCAGGGGCCAACTCCGGAGAGTCCAGGGGGACATGAGTCACATTGTACTTTTTCTAAAAAGTCATGGATGAGGAATTCTGCATGTGCAGGTGCATTGTCATAGAGCAGCATCCAGGTTTTGTTTGTCCATGCCTGAGGACTCTTCCTTCACACTGCCTCCATCAAACACTTCAAGACATCCAAGTAAAACTTAATTGACTGTCTGACCAAGTGGAACAAAGTCATGATGAATGACACCCTTCCAGTCAGAAAAGATGATCAGCATCACCTTCACATTTGAGCAACTGTGACGTGCTTTTTTTGGTTGTGGTGGTGATGTTCCAACCCACTGTGACGATTCCCCTTTTGTTTCGACATCATAGCTGTACACTCATGTTTCATCACCTGTTACGACATTTTTCATAAATTAAAAGTTTTTCCCAGTTTGAAACAGAATTTCACAGAGATATATTGCTCTTCAAGATCCTTCAAGATCCTTCAGGTGCACCAAACACTTGTTTGTTAACGCATGTACCTTGACGACAAAGTGATGTGGTACTAGTGTTAGACTACAGCTCAGAGTTGCCAGTACACAGTGTTCCAGTCGCGATAACGATATGAATGCTAGTTGGTGTTTTTTTTTTTAAGTTTGGTTTCTTTTTGGACAGACTTTGTATCTTGAGAAACTCAAGGATATGAAGTGTGCTTATGAGCATGTAGCGGCACTCTGAAATCATTTTGAGTTGCTCAGTACTATTTAGGAACCTGTTGAACGATGGGATACATTTAAGTACTACCCCGGCCATAGCTGATGAGTACGTTAGAGAGCTCCCAAGATCAAGGAGTGGTTTTGTCTCACCAGCTATGGATGCTCGCCATGATTGAGAAAGGTCGTTCTGTAAGTCTTCGGGATCGGGAACAGCACAGACCGGTGTCTTGATGGGCATAAGTTTCACTGAGAAGGAACAAGGAGAAGTATGTTAAGGAAATTGTTGAGAAGCTGGAAGGCTGCATTCATGCAAATGACCTTAGACCTGGTTGCCAAGCCCTGAAGAAACTTCACTCCAGACCTGCCTCTAAGGCTGTCTGGACAGCAGATGGACGGCTCGTTTCGGGGACAGTTGAGCATAGGGCTCATTGGGCTGAGTAAGTTGAGCAGCTTCCGTCAGCTGGTGTACAACCATTGACTGCTTTTCCACCAGTTGATGAAGCTGTGCCTTCTCTAGTGGATATCATGAAGGCAGTGGATAGGTTGAAAAAGTGGCAGAGAGGCTGGTGTGTATGGAGTCCCAGTGGAACTGATCAAAACTGGGTGAAGCCATGATCTGGGCTTGATGTGCATATAGAAGCCATTTATTGGACTGGTACAATTTCTCGTTACTGAACAAGAGGTTTGTTCGCCCCTATCTGTTAACCCCTCCGTTGCCAAGGGCGCGGAATTTTCGTGCACCACACACAGGTCAGCAGGGGGCCATTTTCTGAAGTTTTGAAAATTGATTTTTTTTTCCTTGCCATATTGAAGAGAAAGTTCAGACACACCTAACAGTGCAAATCCCAGCTTCCTAGACCCATTCTGTGGCTTGAAATGGAGCGTGAAAGTTGCAGAAATATCGGCAACCGATATCCGCTGCCAAGAGGTGCCACTGCAGTGCAACTTCGCAGTTGTTGTTATTTTTTGTTTTTATCCCCCCAAACAAAGCGAATGGTGATGAAATGTTGCGCATATATGAGATATGATGATATCAAATAATTTCAGCACATAATATGTTAGGAATGACTGGAAAAAAAAAATATTATAAATATTTTTTCACCTTTTTGATATATGTTTATGGTAGTTTCAGGTTATTTTTTAACGTTATCATTCTGCCCGTGCTTGGAAAAGGGAGTGAAAGGGTCAGTCCTAAATGAGAAAATTGCATGTCCTCTGGGGCTAGGCTCTCCCACAGGATATGAAAGTGGAGGGTCAGATCCAATTAGCAATAGGGAAGTTGAGTCTCAACTTCCAGCTTCCACACCACGTTCATGTCTAAAAATGGAATCATAATGCTGTTTCAAAACTACGAATAAGTCTAATTATTACGAATACAGAGACAAAGCAGAAATAAATATGTATACTATCGAGGGAAAATGTATTTTTTCCCTAATAACACTTCACCTTTATCATTTTACCTTGTTACTTACGCAGTAAGGGGAGGCAGTAGCTCGATCGGTAGAGAGTTGGCTTGCGGTCCCGTGGGACCCAGGTTCGAATCCTCGCTGGTGCAGGGAACAGTTTAAGGATTTGAATTTCATTAAATCAGGCTTTACTGATCTACCAGAAAACCCGCCGACATGTCGTAAAAATGACCCCACTAATACCAATACACCAGTCCTGTATGAGACAGCCCTAGCATGTATTCAATATGGACGGTGGGTGTTAAGCGCCGAAGTGGTGACATGTAGATTGTAGGAGGACGACTGGGCCTTGATAGCAGGCTGTGAAGCCTATGCCCAGAGTCGGACACATAAAAAAAAAAAAAAAAAAGTATATGTTGCTTTCTCATAAAGTGGGTGGTTGTGTGAGTTTTGCAAGGGAGGAAGATTATATTTTCTGTCTGGGTTGAGGTAATGAGTGCAAGTACTGTATGTGTTTTTCAGGCATGGCCATGAGCGAAAAAATCGTACATCCACTCGTCACGGCAGCAGGTGGTGAACTGATAGATCATACGTGAGAGGGTGAGATTTGCCGTTTTTACCCCCCAGAACAATGCAGATGTGCTGAGATGTTGCACATATATGAGATATGATGATATCAAATAATTTCAGTATAAATATGTTAGGAATGGGTGGAAAAAAAATTATTATAAATATTTTTTCACCTTTTTGATAGAAAATATGTTTACGGTAGTTTTGAATTATTTTTTACATTATCGTTGTGCCCATGCTTGGAAAAGGGAGTGAAAGGGTTGAATTTTCAGTCCTAAATGAGAAGATTGCATGTCCTTCGAGGCTAGGCTCTCCCACAGGAGATGAAAGTGGAGGGTCAGATCTGATTAGCAGTACAGGTGATTCGCAACTTCCAGCTCCCACACCACGTGCATGGCTAAAAATAGAATCATAAGGCAGTTTCAGAGCTATGAATAAGTCTAATTATTACAAATACAGTGACAAAGCAGAAATAAATGAGGGAAAACATTGTTTTTTCTGTAATAACGCATTCACCTTCCACTATCACATTACCTTGTTACATTCGCAATATATGTTGCTGTCTCGTAAAGTGGGTGGTTGTGTGTGTTTTGCAAGGGAGGAAAAAGATTATATTTTCTGTCTGGGTTGAGAAAATGGGTGTAACTATGTTGGGTATGGCCATGAGCAAAAAAATTGTACATCCACTCGTCAGGGCAGCAGGTGGTGAACTGAGAGATCATATGTGACAGTGAAGTGAAGGTCAGTCTCATATCCCAGATGTTCATTCACTTCCCAAAAGTTTTCACAGTTTTCTACAAGTCGCACTACATCAAATGATCCAAACCTTTACAACAAACCTGAGCAAATAGATAAAGATACCAAGACAAAAATGTATTTTTCACCTATTATTTTGTCTTTTTTCTTTGTGCCTGTATTAATTCATAATCATAAACAGGTGGTTGTGTGTGTTTTGCAATGACAAAGATGATTTTTTTCTGCCTGGGTTGAGATAGTGCATGTAGTTGTGCTTGTTTAGGCATGGCCAGGAGTGAAAAAATAAAAAATCCACTCATCACAACAGCAGGCTCTGAACTGTTTGATGGGAGTGTTGTGTAGGTCAGTCTGAAGACGTTCAGAACGTTCTTTCACTTCCCAAAATTTTTTGCAGTTTTTTATAGGCCGTGCTCAAGCGACGCCAGTGGCCATTTATCGGATTTTGCTTGCTTGGTTTATTTTGTTTTATTCAAAGTATCCATGTAAAATTTCATAAGCTTATTTATAGTGCTCTCAGAAACTCGACATGACCACAAGTCTTTTTGCTATCTACTGATACTGAAGCTGTACTTATTTCTATCTCATATATGTATACTGTATGTAAAAAACAATACGTATTTGTTTAAATATAGAAATATTGAAATAGGTTAATATATAGATCAACAAAATACAGATAACTCACTTCCTTCAGAGGTGTTGAGCAGCTGGCAGGACCTTGAGGGGTTTGAAGATGAGGAGTTACAGTAGGCGCGGAAAGTGTTGACGCCATCTTAAAAAAAGAAAACATTCTTGTGGTTAGCAAGGAGAAACAAATAAATTAACACTCACCATTGAATTTAGTATTTACTGGCATTCCCCTTCACCTTTATTATCTTCTTGAGGCTTCTGGGGAGACTGATGGCGTAGTTTTGCAGAACAGACGGACTAAAACTGCTCCATAGCTGCAGCCTCAAGTTTAGGCAAAGATGATGTGTCCATACTACGCAGCTGCCGCTTCATGTGCGCCCATAAATTCTCAATGGGATTGATATCTGGGCTGTTTCCGGGCCAATCTCGAATAAAGGGAACCTCACAGTCTGTTAGCCACTGTTTCACTGACTTTGCAACATGTGCAGGGGCAGAATCTTGCATAAATACTCTTGCCTTGGTTTTATCAAAAGAGTCACTTAAAACATCACATAAGAGCTCCAAATAATTGTTCTGGTTCACTTTTTCATTTGCAGGTAGAATTACCAACCTACCAACACCATAATATGTAAAGCAGCCCCAAGCCATGAGTGAGGCTGGGTATTTAACAAACTTGGAAGTGTACTTAGGATCCAGGGGGTCACTGCCTGGTTTGCGGTACACTCGTGATGAAGGGGTACCAGTGACAGTAAATGTTGACTCATCACTCCAAAGCACAGTTTTCCATTGCTCCTCACTCCAGGCAAGATATTTCTTACAAAAATTTACTCTCTTTTTCTTCTGAAGTGCAGTTACCAGTGGTTTGTTACGAGCACATAAACTCCTGTAGCCCAGATCGTCATGCAACAGCTGCTGCACACTTCTGACAGACACATCTGCCAGCAACTGTGGGTTCTTTTCTTTTAAATCCCGTGCTGTTAGCCATGGATCCTTGCTAACTTGCCTTGAGATCAGCTGATGGGTCCTGAAGGTTGTCTTACGAGGTCTCCCAGGCTTGGGAAGTGGAGTGGGAGGAATGGCCTCCCCACTGTCCTTGAACCGCTTCACCAGTCTCTGCACTGTCCTCAGTCTAACACCATCTGATATGCAATAAATGGGAGTTTGTGGCCAGTTTTGTATAAAGTAATCACTTCCACACCTTTGTCCTTGCTTGTGGTTACTTTAGGCATGATGAGAATGTGGTAGGTAACCAAATAACTGTGTTATTTGAGTCAAAACATGCCCTTGTGGTGCATCACACACAGAGACAATCCTCCTCCTGTGGCTGCCCAAACATTACAGAGCCTGCTCCTGTGGTGCCAAACCTATCAAGCAGGGTTGCCAGCTTCCGTTGAAAAAGCGTCAGCTCATTTCGCATCACAGGGGAGGGTAGTATTGACTCTACTTCACTTAACGCGAAGAAGAATGACGTCGGCAAAAAAACGTCAATACTTTTCGCGCCTACTGTATGTAGTGTGTGTGTGTGTGTGTGTGTGTGTGTGTGTGTGTGTGTGTGTGTGTTTGCATTACACTCGGTCAATGCATACGATATATTTCTTCATGAACACTCACTGCACTATATACATATATTTCATTTGTATTTTGTTTTTGTTGATTTGGAAAAGGCCTTTGACAGAGTCCCTAGAGAGGTGGTGAAATGGGCAATGAGAGAGCTAGGGTTGGAAGAGTGGCTGGTTAGGGTAGTTATGGTCATGTACGTGGGTGCTCGCACCCAGGTAAGAGTGAATGGAGTTTTGAGTGATGAGTTTTCCGTGAATGTTGGTGTGCATCAGGGGTCAGTTTTGAGTCCCTTGTTGTTTATCATGGTGCTTGAAGCCCTCTCACATGACTTCAGAGATGGACTCCCATGGGAGGTGTTGTATGCTGATGATTTGGTGTTGATTGCAGAGAATGAAAAGGAGGCAGAGGAAAGATTTAAGAAATGGAGAGATGGTATGGGGCACAAGGGCTTAAGGGTAAATGCAGATAAAACAAAAGTGATGATATCTAGGGTTGGTGGTGGTACAATCAGAGGAGAGGGAGAGTGACCATGTGCAGTTTGCCACAAGAGTGTGGGAAGTAATTCCATCTTGTGTAGTGTTTGTGATAAATGGGTGCACAAGAGATGTAGTGGTATTAGAGGTAGGCTGCGAGATAATGCTGATTTCATATGTGCGGTGTGTCGGGGAGAGCAGGTGGAGATTGTTAGGCGTGGGAGGGTTGAACTTGCGGGTGAGTCTCTTGAGTGTGTGGAGGAGTTTTGTTATTTGGGAGACATGCTATGTGCTGGAGGTGGGGCTTGAGCTAGCTCTGTTGCTAGGGTGAAAAGTGGTTGGAAGAAGTTCAGGGAGCTGTTGCCTCTCCTGACATTGAGAGGACTCTCCTTACGTGCTAAGGGGTCTTTGTATGCAGCATGTATTAGGAGTGCAATGCTGTATTGTAGTGAGACCTGGGCAGTAAAGGAAGAGGATATTCGTAGGTTTAAACGTACAGAAATGACAATGATTAGGTGGATGTGCAGTGCGTCCCTGCATGCAAGGCCTGGGGGGGCTGGGTTTACGATGGAAGAGTTGAGAGGTAGGATGGGACTGGAGTGTATTGGTGTTGTGATGAGGAGAGGTAGGCTGAGGTGGTTTGGACATGTGGAGAGGATGGGGGATGATAATTGGGTACAGAGGGTGAGAAGTGTTAATATTGGGGGAGGGGTTGGGAGGGGTAGACCGAGAAAGACATGGGATGAGGTCATTAAGTGTGACTGAAGGGTTGAGGGACTGAACAGGGAGGCTGTCAAAGATCGAGCATCATGGAGAGCTGCCATTAGGTGACCAAGGCCGGCGCATGCAAGCATGTTGGAGCCTTCAAAAACGAAACAAAACCATACGCAATAGATCACTGTCTGAGAATGATGCAATACATTTTCATTCAAGTTTGTAGCTGTGTGGTGTATTTGTTGCTTCTCATCCTTGCGCTACATTTGCACCAACTCAGTCACTGTACACAGTATGTTTCTCCACGAGCTTTTGCTGCACTATGTGCGTATATTTTGCACTAAACCGTACGCAGTATATCTCTATCACAGTGACTCTATCCCAGCCCCCTCTGTTTTCCCTTCCCGACTATGGCATACCTCTGTGGTGTACATGATGCCTGTTCCTTTCCCAACTATGGCATACCTGTATGGCATGCGTAACACCTGTTAGGGTAGGTCATTTATTTCACTAATCGAGGCACTATATTTTTCACACAATATAAACATTTGCATCACTATATAGGTAAAATGCTCTCATCATTTAGGGAAGGGTGAAGCAGAGTGGCTAACTCCAGTATAACAAACACGATTCCTTCCCTAGGTCTTATGGTTGATAATGGCCCCAATGCTTTACAAACAATATATGTATGTTCCATAGACACAATTGCTTCACAGTAGATTCACAAACACTATACAATAATGATATTTCAATTGTGGCTTCTGCCTCGGGCAGGATGGGGGAAATAGAGGGAGTTGAAAGGATGAGGGACAGAGCACTACCCTTTGGCCTGGCTGGTGGTGAGATACTGTGGAATACTGATACGCTCTGTCCCATGTCCGGGCCGACAGGGTTGCCAAGTACTTACTTCGGATACTAGACTGGCCTGCTAGGACGCACCAAAATTTGACGCAAATCGGCCGAAAACCTGTTTTTTGGTGAATATTTTTCTGCTTTGGGACTTGATTCTTCGTGTCCCTGTGCTTTAGCCAGGAAACACCCAAAGAACGCGAATCGCGTCTTCGTGTGTGGGAGAGTTAAATATATTTGCTGATAATGCAAAATACAAAGGAAAATTAACACAGATTCTTGCAAAGAGCTTCAAGTGGAATTAAAAGAGCTTCATGAATGGAATGGGGGAGGCGGTGGCTCGATCGGTAGAGAGTTGGCTTGCAGACCTAACGGACCCAGGTTCAAATCCTCGCTGGGGCAGAGGACAGTTTGAGGATTTGACTTTCATTAAATTAAGCTTTACTGATCTTCCAGAAGACCCGCCGACATGTCGTAAAAATACCCCTGCCAATACCAATACACCAGTCCTGTATGAGACAGCCCTAGCCTGTATTCAATATGGACAGTGGGTGTTAGTGCCATAGTGGTGACATGTGGAGGTGTATGGTATGTAGGAGGACTGCTGGGCCTCGATAGCAGGCTGTGAAGCCTATGCCTAGAGTCGGACACTAAAAAAAAAAAAAAAAAAAGGAATTCAATGTGGATGTAATTTGGTAAAAGTGAGAAAAGACCAGATTGGGATTGTAAGTTAGGAAGATTAACCCTACACATAACAGAAAGGAGAAGGACCTAGGACTGACCACATCAGTGAGAAGGTATGGAACATGGGTACATTGCATGCTAATATAAGAATAGCATTCACATATATAAATGAAGACATGCTGAGAAAGATAATAACATCATTCATCAGACCAACCCTGGAGTATGCATCAGTAGTCTGGAATCCTCATCTCAAAAAACACATAGATAAGATTGAAAAAGTACAAAGGGCAGGATTAGATGGATACCAAGCTTAAGGGCTCAAAGCTACGAAGAAAGACTAGAGAAATTGAATCTCCAAACACTACAGGAGAAAAGGAGACATGATTATGCTTTATAAATACATCTCAGGGAAAGAGTAAAAAGACATATGAATACAGACAGAGGGAGACAGTTCCAGAGTTGACCTGTTGCATAAATGAAGGACTGGGAGTATTGGTTAACTCCTACATTAGAGAGTTGGACAGAAAATGGATGAGAGTTTGTTGCTCAGTGGGTGCTATGCACCCATTGTAGAGGTGGAGGGATGCAAGCCGACAGTTCAGAGCAGCAGTGACCATTGAAGTAACAGTAGAAAAGAAATAAAGATGCAGCAGTGGGGCAAAGAGGCAGAGGTTGAAGGGAGTCAGTAAGAGGAGGAGAGTTAATGAGATGAAAAGCCTTTCACTCCACCGAAGAGCTGTATGTGGGGAGCCTCCCCACACATGAGAGTTGTTCTCAAAACGGGTGAATAAAACCCGTGTATAAAGTCAATAAATGTTCAGGGGTAAAGAAGGTATGGATTCGGCTAAACACACCTAATCTCTTGGAAGCAGATTTTCCAAGAGATGTAATATGATCTTTCTAAGGTAAGTCCTGAGAGAATGAAACCCCAGGTTTGTTTAAGGTGATGCGGGATTGAGCTGGATATTATTAAACATTACAGGGCACTCCTGTGGAAGATGTTGTCAAGTTGATAGGTGTAAGAACTGAGTCTTTGATTCACTATAAACAAGATAGCTTTTATCCCAGTCAGAGATATGAGCCACGTCAGACATTAGGTATGCCATAGCCTCATCCATTGTTTGTTGAAGTAAATGCTGAGATGGGCACTGCAGGAAACGAATGAAAAGGTGAAGGGTGGAGTAAGCATATGAGTGGATAGGGTTAGATGTACAGCTTAGAAGGTCATTGATGAATAAAAGGAAGAGAGTTGGTGATAGGACAGAGCCCTGAGGAACACCACTGTTGATAGATCTAGGAGAAGAACGATGGCCGTCTACAACAGCGGCTATAGAACGACCAGAAAGGAAGCTAGAGATGAAGGCACAGATAGAAGGATAGAAACCGTAAGGGAAAAGTGGGGAAATTAAAGATTTATACCAGACTCGGTTAACAGCCTTTAAGATGTCAAGAGTAATAGCAAAGCTTTCACCAAAGTCCTGAAATGAGGATGACCAGGAGTCTCAAAGGTAGGTGAGAAGATCGCCAGTGGAGCATCTCTGATGGAATCCATACTGATGGTCAGAAAGAAGGTTGTGACGGGAAAGATGCTTTAAAATTTTTCTGTTAAGAATAGACTAAAAAACATTTGAGACACGGGAAGTTAAGGCAATTAGGCGATAGTTAGAGGGTTGGGAATGGTCACCCTTCTTTGGGACTGGCTGAATGAGAGCAAACTTCCAGCAAGAAGGAAAGGTTCATGTTGATAGATAAAAGCAAAAGAATTTACTTAGGCAGGGTGTAAGCACAGAAACACAGTTGTTGAGGACAACAGGAGGGACCCCATCAGGCCCATATCCCTTGGTAGTATTCGTTTCGTTTCGTTTTTGAAGGCTCCAACATGCTTGCATGCGTCAGCCTTGGTCACCTAATGGCGGCTCTCCATGCTGCTCGATCCCTGGCTGCCTCCCTGTTCAGTCCCTTAACCCTTAAGTCACACTTAATGACCTCATCCCATGTCTTTCTCGGTCTACCCCTCCCAACCCCGCCCCCCATATTAACACCTCTCACCCTCTGCACCCAATTATCATCCCCCATCCTCTCCACATGTCCAAACCACCTCAGCCTACCTCTCCTCATCACAACACCAATACACTGCAGTCCCATCTTACCTCTCAACTCTTCCATCGTAAACCTAGCCCCCCCAGGCCTTGCACGCAGGGACGCACTGCACATCCACCTAATCATTGTCATTTCTGTACGTTTAAACCTGCGAATATCCTCTTCCTTTACTGCCCAGGTCTCACTACCAAACAGCATCACACTCCTAACACATGCTGCATACAAAGACCCCTTAGCACGTAAAGAGAGTCCTCTCAATGTCAGGAGAGGCAACAGCTCCCTGAACTTCTTCCAACCACTTCTCACCCTAGCAACCGAGCTAACTCCAGCCCCACCTCTGGCACATAACGTGTCTCCCAACTAACAAAACTCCTCCACACACTCAAGAGACTCACCTGCAAGTTCAACCCTCTCACGCCTAACAATCTCCACCTGCTCTCCCCGACAAGCCGCACACATGAAATCAGCATCATCTCGCAGTCTACCTCTAATACCACTACATCTCTTGTGCACACATTTATCACAAACACTACACAAAATGGAATTACTTCCCACACCCTTATGGCAAACTGCACATGGCCACTCTCCCTCTTCTCTGATTGTACCGCCACGAACCCTAGATATCATCACTTTTGTTTTATCTACATTTACCCTTAAGCCCTTCTATCCCATACCATCTCTCCACTTCTTAAATCTTTCCTCCGCCTCCTTTTCATTCTCTGCAATCAACACCAAATCATCAGCATACAACATCTCCCATGAGAGTCCATCTCTGAAGTCACGTGAAAGGACTTCAAGCACCATGATAAACAACAAGGGACTCAAAACTGACCCCTGATGCACACCAACATTCACGGAAAACTCATCACTCAAAGCTCCATTTACTCTTACCTGGGTGTGAGCACCCATGTACATGGCCATAACCACCCTAACCAGCCACTCTTCCAACCCTAGCTTTCTCATTGCCCACTTCACCACCTCTCTAGGGACTCTGTCAAAGGCCATTTCCAAATCAACAAAAACAAAATACAATTCCCTTTTCTTTCCAATATATTTTTCCTGAAGCTGTCAAACAATGAATATGGCATCAGCGGTCCCCCTGCCTGGCATAAACCCAAACTGCATCTCATCGATATTCATTCCTTCTCTAATCATACCTTCTAGAACTCTTTCCATTACTTTCGTTACCTGATCTAAGAGCTTTATACCTCTGTAATTTCCCCTTTCCAGGGCATCACCCTTTCCTTTGTACACATTTACAATTACACTGTTCAGCCAATCATCTGGGACAACACACTCATATATAATCATATTTATCAGGTCAGTGTCTAACCTCACCCCAGTATCTCCTGAGGCCTTCAACATTTCGGCAGTCAACCCAGACACACCTGCCGCCTTCCCCACCCACATCCTGCCTGTTGCCTCACTCACAGTAGCAGCGTCAATCAAAGGCCAAGGGCCAAACACTGGATCAGCTGGCTCCAAACCTTCTCTATCCCAATCAAACTCCTCATTCAACAGCTGGCTATAATGCTCTCTCCATGCATCTTTAATATCCTCACTGTTCACCACTACCCTTCCATCATCATTCTTCACACACTGCTCACCTACAATGTCCCGATTTTCCCTCTTCACCTGATTTGCCACCCTAAAAATCATATTTTTCCTTTCTTCCAGATTTAGATTATCAAGTAAAAGTCTCTGTGACTCAGACTTCGCCCTGTATAGCTCTCTTCTAGCCCTGCGCTTGGCAGCCAAGTACTCCTCCCTGTTACCACCCTTCTTCCATTCCCGGAAAAGCCTTCTTTTCTCCTTAACTGTAGCTTCTACACCCTTATCCCACCACTAAGTTACTTTATGTCTTGGTGGGCCTCTTGTCCAACCGCATATTGCATCGGTAACTCTCAATGTGAGTGAATTTAAGTACTTGGGCAGTGTGATGAGTAAGGATGGTAGTCTGGAGGGTGAAGTGCTCGAAAGGGTACAGCAGGGAAGGAAGGTTGCTGGTTTGTTGAAAGCAGTGATAAGAAACAGGGAGGTGAGCATGGAAGTGAAAAAGTTGTTACATGACAGTATTGTGATACCAACTCTGACATATGGAAGTGAAGCTTGGACCCTGTTGGAAGGACAGAAGTCAAGAGTGAGAGCAGTGGAAATGAGTTATTTGAGAGGAGCATGTGGAGTCACATGGAGAGACAGACTAACAAATGAGGAAGTGAAGGAGCGTTGTGGTGTGGTTGAGGACGTGATGGGAAGCGTTAGGAGAAACACGTTAAGGTGGTTTGGGCATGTGGAGAGGATGGAGAGTGAAAGATTGACGAGGAGAGTGTATGTGAGTGAGGTGGAGGGGGCAAGAGGGAGGGGGAGGCCGAGGATGAGATGGAGGGATGGAGTGGAGAGGTATATGAGAGAGGGGGGTGTGAGTTGGGAGCGTGGTAGTGAAATGGCAGGGGACAGAGTGACATGGAGGCGATTTGTTTGTGGCCACCCCGTTCGGGATTGAGGCGTCTGGCAATAGATAGATAGATAGAACTCTCAAGAGATTGTTCTTAATCTCTTCTTTACCGAATTCCACATATGTATACTCCTGCATACATAAAAAAAGTTCGGCTGACAAACCGAATTCACTCATGTATACTGGCGTATACATGAGATAGATAGGGACATGCAGGGGAGCTAAATACTCGGTTTGGGCTGAAATAATGATGCCACGTGTTGTGACTGAATGGCAACCCGCTATGACGTCATGCACCCTGTTATGGTCCTGGCATGTGTCATAGGGCAAAGGACGAGATTAAGATTGCGACCTGGAATGTGAGGGGTATGAATGATGAGGTGAAAGAGAGAGAGATTGTACAGGTGCTTGAGAGTGCGAAAGTGGATATATGTGGAATAACTGAAACTAAATGGCAAGGTGAGTGTGAGAGAATGGGAATATGGATGGGGTATATGCGTGGGAGTGGGTGAGAATGAGAGGGCGAAAGAGGGAGTGTGTATTGTTGTGAGCAACAGGTGGAAGGAGAATGTAAGAGAGTATGGATCAGTTGGGTCAAGGATTGTGTGGGTAAGAGTGAAAGTTGGACTACAAATGTGGGCAATTGTGTGCGTGTATGCGCCAGCGCAAGATCGTGTAAGTAGAGTGACAGAAGAGTTTTGGACAAATGTGGAAGCCTGCTTGGAAAAGTTTGAAAGGAATGAGAGAGTGTTTCTGATTGGAGATATGAATGGTAAAGTAGGGAATGAGAAGGTGGATGGAGTGGTTGGTGAGTGGGGTGTGCCTGCAGAGATGGATGAGAATGGCAGTGCTTTAGTGGACATTTGTGCTGGGAGGGGGTTGGTGGTAGCTAATACCTCTTCAGGCACAAAATGATCCATACTTATACATGGCGAGTGGTGAGAAGAGAGGACGGGGGAATGAATGAACGGAAGGCAATGATTGACTATGTGTGTGTGGATGAAAGGATGAGAAGATGTATAATGGATGCAACAGTATATAGAGGTTGGGGGAGTGGACTTTCTGACCACCACTTGGTGGTGGCCAGAATCAGAATCCAAACAAGATGGAGGAAGAGAAGAAGGGAAAGACAGGAGGAAGTATTTGTTACAAGGAGGGTAGAAAAGTTACAAGAGGATGGAATAAAGGCCGAATATAGAAGGGAAGTGGAGGAACGATTGGGTAAATATAGATTGGAGCAGATGGGGGACGTGGAGGGTGTGTGCAAGGTATTGACAGAAGAAATCTGTGCAGCATGTGAGGTGGTGTGTGGGGTGAAGAGGAGACGAAAGGGGGTTCAGGGAACAGCATGGTGGACCGAAGAGGTGAGAGAGGCTGTGGCACAAAAGAAGAAAGCATATAATGAGTGGATGAGAAACAGGGGCAACGAAGAAGATGAGAGACGGACGAGAGAGTTATATGTAGTGAGGAGGAGAGAGGTGAAAAGATTAGTAAGAGAGAGTAAGAAGAGAGTGGATGAGGAATTTGGAAGGAATTTGAGTGCAAAGTGGAGGGAATGTAAGAAAATGTTCTGGAAGGAGGTAAAGAGAGCTAGACAGGGTGCCAACGAAGTCAGTGGGGGTGTGAAAGATAAAAATGGTAGATTACTAGTGGAGAAGGGAGAAAAAGTAAACAGATGGAGAGAACACTTTAATGAACTGTTGAACATAGAGAATGAAAGTAATGCAAGTATAAGTGGCTGGGGAATGGCAGGGAGAAGGAGGGTTGTGAGAAGAGAGGAAGAAATCACCAGGATGGAAGTGGTGGAAGCAATGAAGAAAGTTAAAATGGGGAAAGCCCCAGGAATTGATGGAGTGTGTGGTGAAATGCTGAAGCATGGGGGAGAGATAGTAATAGAATGGATGTGGAAGGTGTGCAGATTGGCTTGGGAGGAGGGTAGAGTCCCGGAGGATTGGAAGTCAGGTATAATTATTCCTCTGTACAAAGGAAAAGGGGAAAAAGCAGTGTGTGGTAATCATAGGGGCATTTGCCTTCTCAGTGTAATAGGAAAAATATATGGTAGGATACTTATTGACAGAGTTAGGGAAATTTCT
>JAGKTI010001759.1:0-13869 GCA_018397915.1 Birgus latro
TTCTACATTCAGATGGAGCTGACAGGGGCGCAACGAGGTGTGGTTCTTGGTGCGTTCTTTTATGGATACTTTGCCACGAATGTAAGTTTTCTGTAAAGATTGTAACGTTACTATATGTCCAGTCCAGTTCACAAGCACCCTTGATAAACGAAGTGCAGGTCACAGAACCTCCCCACCTCAAATCTCATACCTACTCTGGCTGTCGGTCTTAGTGACCCTTATCTACCACAGTGGTCTCCCATGACAGTACTACTACACGTAGTAAATCAAAGGTACACCAGGCTCCTTTAACAACAACCTTCATAGTATTAAACCCTCAGTTCATCCCAGGCACATATCAACCCACCCCAATCGTCAATGGGAGACTACCCTTGCTTGTCTTCGCTTGGATCGTACCCGCCTTCCTCATGGTCATTTAATGAGCCACGACCCTCAGTCCCTCTGTTCACACTGTAACTGTTTCATAACTATGTTACATTTTTCTTGCTGGCTCCTCTACACTCCAACACCGTCTCTCAGCTTTCCCTTTCCTTTTCTCAATACCTTGGCCCCCACTGTTTGCTGATTTCTTAGTTGACTCTCCCACTGTCTTTATTTCCAGGAATATAAATTTTCTCATTGCACTTTACATGGTACATTTAACTTAATTATTTCCCCCACTCACTTCTGCCTAAGTGCCATGTAGCTATATCATGACTTGGTGCTAGTTTTTCATTGTTCCTACTTTCCTTTCAGGCTTCTTCACGGGTGAAACAGGTAGTTTGCCTCAAAACGTTGCCTCGTACTGTTCGTACTTACATCCTTTTAAATAACGATCCCTTTATGCCCTAAATTTTCATACGTAGCTTTTGAATATAAACTGTACTGGATTAACTGACTCTGCTCTCCTGCCAGCATAGGTTCTTTGATACTGTGATGTGTGTGCCCTTTAGTCTTGCTCATTTTGTACGCTGAAGATTCGACTACGATTGTACCAGGTATTGTTTCTGCTTCTATGTACCTCATCTTCTCTCTATTAAAACTTCGTCTAGACTAGGATGTAGCATAGATTCTTATCTAAAAAAAATAAAAAAAATATAGGCTATCAAAACTCCTCCTCCTCCTCCTCCTCTTTCTCTTTCTCTTCCCCTTCCTCTTCCTTTTCTTCTTCTTCTTCCACCTCCTACTCCTCCTCCTAAACGTCATCATAATGATACAAACTTATTTTTCAAGTATCTCATCTTGAATACTGAATTCCAACAAGAGACTGACGCTAGAAAATGGTGTTAGTCACAAGTAAATGCTACACAAAAGATGTCCATCTCTTGCATTGTCTTATTCTGCCATTGAGCAATGTGAAATGCTCGTAAGTAGCAAAAGGACAAAAATCTAGGTCAAATTAATGTGAAAATGCTGAGTTCTAGCAAGGGACTGACACTAGAAAATAGTGCTAGTCACGAATAAGTGCCACTGAAAAGATCTGGAACTCTGGCATTGTCTTATTCTGCCACTGTGATACGTGAATTATGCAGGAAAAGGACAAAAATTCAGGCCAGTTTAACTTACAAGGACTATATCCACCCACGTAACTCCTTGTTCAGGCCCATAGCTGAACACAGGTGACAGGACGTGGGAGTGAGGGGCTGGAGATCCCTTCCTCTTTGTAAAAATTTCTCGATGATGATAACAGACAATCCTGCTTCTGGGGCCAGATTCATTACAGTTGTGTCGCCTTAACTTGGCCCAGACACTCCTTCGGAACCTTATCTTGGATAGAGCAGTAGGAGGAAAAGACAATACCATTCTTCCCAAAGCACTGTTTCGTGACTAGCATAATTCTAACATTATTATTATTTTCTTTTCCCAACTCGGCATTCAAGATAGAGGGTTGGCTGTTTGGATGCCAAGTTAGTATTAAAAAAAAAAAGTGCAATAAACTTACGGTCAGAACCATTTCGTTATTAGGATATTTTTTTTTGCATGAAGGATAATGAAAGCATCAGAGCCGAGCCGTTATACAGTAGTTAGGACTTTGATTCATTAACTTGCGATCAAACCCCTCCCGTTTAGAAAGATTTGTTTTCCCAAGAACGACGAAGAATGCAAAAGAAAATCTAGTTGACGAGAAGGATATGATGGTAAGAATGTTAGCGAATCTGGTTTCTGGATGCTACCCGGCCAACTTGACGGGTTCAGCGACAGTGTATTGGAAATTTTCAGCCTGCCGTTCAGGACCATCGGCAAAATTTTGTACCAGTCAGCAAAAAAAGTTCACTGCGACCGACCAATCAGGACAGTGTGTTCTGCATAAGTAAGATCTGAAAGATTCCATTTATCATCACACTACCGGTTTCACTCCCCTTACTGTCCCTCGTTTGAGATTCTCATATAACCTTATTCATCTGTATAAGGGGCACATTCTTGTCTCACTCCATCTTTGATAATGAATCACACAACATACATCTCTCTCTCTCTCTCTCTCTCTCTCTCTCTCTCCGCAAGCTACGTTACCTTGCATAACAGCCACTAGAAGGGTGTCCATTAGTTTTCCTACCACTATACATACTTAATATCTTCCATAACCTCTCTTTATCTCTGTTTTTAGCTGGATTTTTTTTTTAAAATTCAAGTTCTATTATACAGGCAACACACACAAAAAAAAAAGAAAAAAGAAAAAAAAGAAAATAAATGTAAAGATATATTTTGAGATTAAAAAGCCGCGAAGTGCTAAACGTATCACTTCCAGTTCACAGCGACATCGAACAGTTTGTTTTAAGCAGTTTTGGAATCATTAGAGTAACAACATGAGTATATAATATTGCCAGTACTGAAGTGTGACTTCATTTGATAATTAACTAACAGCTATTCATGTGGGCCTTCGTTGCTTCTGAACGAACTGAAGATTCTTTACGTTCAAACATCATCTAACTTTCCTTTGTGTAATAATTGTACTCACTCATTTTACCACCAATGTCATTAATGGCATGCCACAAAGTTTTGTCATTATTCTTAAACTATTTTGCCCTAGATCCCTGGCGGACGTCTAGCAGAGATGTATGGAACGAAGAGAGTGTTCGGGGGTGCCATTCTTATAGGTGGCATTCTCACTTTTTTCATTCCTCTCGCAGCCAAAGTTCACTACAGCGTCCTGGTTATACTTCGGGTACTGACAGGACTTGCTCACGTGAGTATACAGTTTCTTATGAAGTGGACTAAGCTCTTCTTGAATAGACCAAACAAGTGCTTGCATGTTTTTACGTGGAATATGTAGCTGCGTGGCACCCACAGGCTTTATGCTCCTCAGACGCACTTCAAGACACTCACCTTTGCCAACATGAGACACCTGTATCATTAAACCTGTCCTTCACACCAACACTTGTATTTATAGTAACAATCTACACTCTGGTGCATTAATACTGCTTAAACACCAACACGATTATTACACACTTTTCTATTTCTAAGCGGAACCATGAGCGGGCTATCCACAGACGATTATATTCACCTAAAGTAAAGTTTTTTATCCTGGAGAATTAAATATAGTCATTACAACTCATTCAGTATCTTCTTCAATACAAGAATATCCACAAGTAACCCTGGAGAGTGGTAAGGAGAGAAGAGATGCTGATAAAACGTAAAAAAATGTGTGTGTGTGTGTGTGTGTGTGTGTGTGTGTGTGTGTGTGTGACCAAATGAGATCAGTACTTGTTATGAGAACGCATCGGGGCTCAAAGGGAGATTTGTCTTACCATTATGTACAGTAGTAGTATCAACGACAGAAAAAATAAATAAATAAATAAAAGGTAGAGTATAAGAGGGAGGCGGAGAAGTTACTAGACAGATATAACTTTGGAGCGAACGGAGGAAGTAGAAGGTGTGAGTATGGTGTTCACAGACGAATTTTGTGCACAGTGTGAGATGGTGTGAGGAACTGGGGAAGAGGTAAGGGGTTAACAGCGTGATGGAGTGAGGAAGTGACAGACAGACAAGTGAGAAAATTAGGGAATATTGTGGTGTTGATGAGAATGTAAAGTATTTGGAGTACCTTGAGATGGTTTGGCTGTGTAGAATGATTGGAGAATGAGAGAGTGGCTAGGAGAGTACATGTGTGTGAGGTGGAGGGAGAGAGGGGGAAAGGGAGATCGAGTAAGAAGTGAAAGAACGGGTTGGAAAGGTAGATTAATAAGAGTGGTGTGTGATGAAGGGAGGGCAGACCGGCAGCGGAGGACAGGACGGCGTGGAGATTCGTTTGTGATCACCCATTAAGAGATGAATGCGTCTGGTTATCGATTGATAGCAGATCAGATAAACAGACAGATGGCGTCTTCTCAACCAGTGAGTTCTAATTTGAACTAGAAAGCGCTTAGAGAGCGCATACCTCCGCCAATGCCATTGCCATTAAAAAATGTCCGGATCCGTATCAGTGCATACAGAATCCGGATGCAGATCCGGATCCATCCCAAAATTTAATAAATACTTTCTTGGTCTATGGCTCACCTTTTCACAAAATTTCATTGAAATTCATTTGACAACTTTTGGAGATATTGTGCGGGATACTCCGGATTCGGATCCGGATCCGGCCTAATATTATTTAATAATTCTTCCTTGACCCATGGACACCCTTCCACAAAATTCATCAAAATCCTTTCATAACTTTCGAGTAATCCCGGATCCAGATCCGTGGATGTAGGATCCTGATCCGGACCGGATCCGCCCCAAAATTTAATAAATTCTTTCTTTGTCTACGGCCCACCTTCCACAAAATTTCACTGAAATTCATCGAGAACTTTTGGAGATATTGTGCGGGATATTCCAGATCCGGATCCGGCCCAAAATTTAATTTCTTTATTGGACCATGGCCCACCATTCCACAAAATTTAATCAAAATCCGTTCATAACCTTTTGAGTAATCCTGCCAACAGTCAAACAAATAGACAAATAAACGAACACGGGATAAAACATAACTTCCTTGGCGGAGGTAATAAAGCCATGTAGCAGAATCAAGAATAAATTATATGAATACATGACTATACTGATGGGGTAACGTCATTCAGTAACATCTTGCTATCCTCAAAGGCATTTATTCTGCGTACGAGAGACTCGAAACTACAGGACTTGGATATAACCTCACTTAAAAACCTTCACAGATTTTGCTCCTTAAGTTGAGTAGAACAGTCTAAAAATAGCAAGAATTTTATAGAAATAAAGACGTAGTGGTATTAGAAGTAATAACTCTTTCATTCTAGAGACGTAGTTTTGTAGCTTTTTTTAAAAGTACTAAATAGTTTATACAGGTTTGGAAAGGCATCATGCATCATGATAGAAATATGGGTTAATGGAGCCCCCCCCCACGCCCCCGGTTCAAAAAAAATTTCTCCCAGGCTCAATAAAACCGTCTGGTGGCAGCAAGAATAAGACCGTAAAAGACCACCACATTGATTGTATTAACCTTCTCATGGTCGAGACAACTCTAGTATACCATTTCAGATAACGCCAGCTCACAGCTGACGATTTTACTAAACTGAGAGTGAATTATTAGAGCCTGAGAGTGTCAATCCTGTCTGTCCGTAGGGCGTGGTGTACCCGGCCATGAACGTGATGGTGGCCCGATGGATCCCGCCCCTGGAGAGACCACGGTTCATGTCCTTTGCCTACATGTGTAAGTCAATATCAGCCTTTGTTTCTTTTTTGTTTTGTTTTTCCTTTCCTTTTTGATATTTATGTGGTAACTACTTAACCAAATGGACGGCTGGTGGTCCATAGATTTAGGTGCTTCACTTAGATGTGCCCCATGGGGATTAACGTCTTTCCCTCATATATAATCAAGCCCTAACCCCATCTTTATGACGTCTACGGTTTCAGCCAATACGGTGGGTACGGTGATCACTATGCCCCTGTGCGGTCTGATCATCGCCTGGGTGGGGTGGCCCTACGTGTTCTACTTCAGCGGTGGTGTGTCGCTCCTCTGGGTCCTCGTGTGGGGCCTCCTCATGCACGACACCCCGCAGCAGCACCCACGCATCTCACCAGAGGAAAAGGCACATATTTTACAGGGCTTGGAGGAGGAGACCAAAAAGGAAAAGGTGAGGTCCGGCTGAGGTAGGAGAGAAAAGAGATTTGTTTTCCCTCTTCCCTCTATATGTCTGTCTGTCTGTCTCCGGATCTCACACGAAGAGACGCAGATTCTACAATGATTAGAGGAAGAGACCAAAAAGGAAATGGTGAGGTCTAGTTGAGGCAGGTGAGGAGATAGAATATGATTTTCTGTCTGTCTATCTGTCTGTCTGTCTCTTAATTGTTCCTAAGGCTCTAGTCATTCCACGTACAATAGACAGCTCACACATGTCACCGCCTGAGAGCTCATTCCCTCCGTCTATACTGAATTCAAGGAAGGGCTTTTTCATTCAGGACTGGGATGATTCTATGGGGATAGGGGTGTTATGACTGTGGGTAGTTATTATGCTACATCAGAGAGAGAGAGAAAGAGAGAGAAAGAGAGAGAACAATAACCTATCCCCTATTCCCTTTCCTGCCGTTCTCTTCCCCAGCCCAGCCGCATCCCGTGGCGCAGTATCATGACCAGTATTCCTCTCTGGGCCACAACCTTCGCCCACATCGGCAGCATGTTCGGCTTCAACCTCCTTCTCACACAGCTGCCCACATACATGGCCACCATCCTGGGCTTCTCCATCACCAGTGTGAGTCAAGGCTTGCTTAATTCTTGTAGTTTTATGGGATCCTCCGATTATACTCCCAGTGGATGAAGATTAAGCAGTTATTATGGCATAGTTACACTTTACTTTCAGGAGTGCATGTATCTGATTACAAGAAATTACTTGGCTAATTTGGTGTATGCGGGCGTAGCATGTGCCCGGCTCAGGAAAGACACCCATGCCCTACGTAGTCTTGGGTCACCCTTGGCCAGGTGTAGCAACCGTTAGCACACCAAAAAGATAGTAGGTGGATGAATACCATCGTCCTGGGAGGTACTACCACTGGAGTGATGTGGAGCCAAGGTTCGGTAACTGGCCTTGCACAACAATGACTTTTTCCAAGTAGCCATAGCCCGAATTGAGACGACTACTCACATATCGTATATCTCATTGCAGAGATCATTCACTCGGGAGCTGTCTCCTCCATTTTTCCGTGCCTCGCTATGTGGAAGGACCCTGTTCCGACCCTGGCGAGGCGCAGTCTGCCAGAGAAAGGCGGGTGCTTGCTTATGGTCAATGAGTCTGCTCGGCTAGACAGACCGGGGTAGCGCAACAACAACAACCTGGCGAATTTTCTGGCAGATATAAACATCTACAATATTAAGTAATTTGAAGTTAATTCAGTGTCATGGTATTATGTACACTTTTGTAATGTCGCATCTTCTTACCTGACTTACAGAACGGGTTCCTCTCTGCTCTGCCTTTCTTGGCCCAGTTCTTAGGTAGTACCGCATCAGGTTTCTTGGGAGACTGGATGGTCACACGAAAATACATCACTGTCAATGCCTCCAGAAAATTATTCGCCACTGTTTGTGAGTATGCTGGGAGCTATATTATTAGGTGCTGGCTAAAACAGTGTGAATGCAGACCAGATGATTTATAACCCAGTATTAAGACATTTGGCTTCACCCCAAACTATCTGTATTGTACAGGGTGTCCCTAAAGTCTGGACACATAGGCAAAATGCATATTTTCAATAAAGAAATTTGAACAACATTTAATTAATTGAAATATTAATAAATAACATCTTCACGTCCACTGAGAAGTACCAGTTCAATCCTTTCTTCTTTCGACAAACTCATATTTAATCTGTGGTGCAAAAAAAAAAAAGTTAATTATAAATAGTGATATTTCCTATGTGTCCAAACTTTAGATTTCTTTTTATCCTGCTATCTCTTATAATGATGGTTTGGCTCTATTATCTCTTTCTGTCCACTGAATATCTTGTGCTCACTGTTCAGAAGTAACCATCTCCAATTATCTCTCGATCATATTCTTGTTCATGACTGTTATGCCTTCGGCCATGGCCGTGTTCTGATTTACTTTTGGTCAATGATATTCTGACAGGATAGAAATATTTTCTATTCGTTATTCTTATCCACTGTGACCTATTATACTGTTTGCCACGTGCCCTGGGTTCCCTCTCAACACTAATTTTGTTTTGCTTTATTGTTGGTTACTAGCACTGAGGTACATAACCAGTATTATTTTTCTTATTTCTCTCCATACTGACACTGTTGGATTTATTTCTTATGATAGACCACTTTTCGATCTGAAATACCCCCGGCTCACCCCAGACCCCAAAATGGGCACGTCTCGACACGTCTGATGGGTCAACTCTCTTTATGGGATGGCCCTTTGTTCCGCTCCAGTTGCAGTCATTTTCATACATCAAATCTCGTGTATCTGAGTATAATGGATCAGTGAGACCATTTGTTTTGTCGGATTTTGACCAAAATTACCACAGATATTTAGTCAGTGTCTTAAAAGAGTTCTAAGTGTATGAGTGTCATCCTCCCCATTACCCCCCCCCCCCCCCCGCGTCCCCATTTACTACTCCCATCAAAAACAACTGATGAGCATATCTCGACAACTGCGCTGCGGGAGAACAAAACAGTGGAAAGTCAACCCATTTTTTAAAACTCCTAAACAGTATCTATTAGCTCCATGCATGAAATTTGTACGTTCATAAGGTCCTAGCATAGATGATGTCGTGTTAGATATGATGTTTCCTGATTGTTTAATTAAACTATAATTAGCTATTACTTATAGCAATATAAAATGAGATTAATATGGAAACTAACACAATCGTTATTTCACCTTCATGCTCTGTGACCCTAGCCTTGATGCTGCCCGGGGTGGTGCTGGTGGTGGTGGGCTACACGGGCTGCCATGCGACCCTCGCCGTTGTTTTTCTGTGTCTGGGCACGGCCGGTAGTGGTGCCATATGCTCCGGACACTTGGCCAACCACCTCGACCTTTCACCTAACTTTGCAGGTAATAACGCCCTTAAAAGAAAGGCTTGATTTGTTTCGCTATGTTTCTGCCGTTTATGTGCTGATTAATTTTTTCATTACATATTCCTATTTATGCAGGAGATAGGAATAAAAGGATGACAGTTTGCAAGGCTCTGAGGTGGGAGTGGCCCTTGATCTGGACCTAGACCTTGCTACAGCAGGCCCGCCATTCATCCTTGCCCTCTATCCACTTGGCATCTTTGATCAGGCTGATACAGCAAGCCTGACCATAAATGTTGCTAAACTGGTCAATTAGGCTACGCCTCCATTTGGCGCAAAAAAATTATGCTCTATGTAATTTAAATTTTGCCACTAACTAGTGATTTCTATGTCCTTGACACTTTTCAACATTAGTGTTCTCTCTTCTAATTTTTAATTTATCCTGAAATGCCTACTTAATAAACTCATGACACGTATCCATATCTGCAAACGCAATTTCCAGCTCACATACTTTGGTAATGTATTGTGACTCAACATTTGTAAAAAAAAGAATGAGGATAGGTTTCTTATCAGTAACAAATTTATTTTGCAAAAACAGTCCTTTGGAATGATTGTATTCATGAATCATGAACTGTAAACTACTCCTTTATTCGGTATACCTGATCCGTGTCATGTAACTATGCTCGGTTATTTTCTCTGGTATCGTCACAGCAAACGCTTAATAATATACTGTACAGTGGTCTGTGTGGCCTTCATTACATCACCCAGAGCTGCCTAACCTTTGCCACTCACCGTTGCAGGCACCATCTTGGGCTTGAGCAACACTCTGTCCTTCATGGTGTCCATGTGTGTCCCTGTTATCGTGGGAGCCATGACCCCTGACCAGGTCAGTTTACTAAAAACGTACTGTACAGTATAGTAACAAGGAAGGTAAGTACGGTAATTTTATCGTGAATGGTACTCAGTACACTCGGATCAAAAATTATCTTTACACTGATGGCCTCTACATACGTGTGTGAACGAAATGTGTTTGATATAATCCTCGTCCGTATGGTTGGTATGCCTGAGTGAGATACGGACATACGCAGGTGCCAGTGACATATACTTTCTCCACTGGACTTCGACCCACTCCATGATATTCAGTGGCGTTAGTGTAAAGGTCATTTTTGATCCGAGTGTACGTGGTGTTTCCAACCATATATAGGCATAGTAAAAAATTCTCCCTCTCCGAACTTCCTTCCATACTGGGACTATATAATTATTCTTCCAGCACCTGTTGCAAGATATATTTTTACAACCTTTCAGTGTGCACATTATATATAGCCATGGAGAAAGTTTAAAGAGTAATATAGGGTTTATGGAAAAAGAGCTCGCAGGTGATGGCGGGTGACTCGGCCGTGTTGGCCTCCCAGCTTGGAAAGTGGAGCTCTCATAATGGGGCATATACTGTACAGTGTGGTCCATATATAACCCTTCTCTTCCACTCCACAGGGCGATTTCTTGTGTGTTGCGGGAACACTTCAATTGACTTTAACAGTATCTGCATACTTTATTCATTTCATACTCCCACTACCATAACCATGCTCACACCAGCAGACTGAGCCGTTCCCAAAACACAAAAGATACCATCAAGCGAGTTCTTAGTGAAACATTATTTACGGATCATCCTGCATTTTATTATCTTTTTTCCACTGCGCTCCGCTCTTATTTTGTAATGAATGATCACACTGGACATGTCATGATCTTGCTACATAACTGAGCCCTTCACAAATGAAAAAAAGAAAAAAAAGCTTGGCATAAAAGTAAAATGAGGTTGACAGGAGGAAAAATATATATATATATATACACGGAACATTTCCAGTTAACGGCAGTAATTCTAATTTTTATTAAATTTAGAGTGTTTCTGGCTGATTTTGCATTTTAAAAATTTCTATGACCACAGAAGACACATTACACATTGGGACACATCAACATTGGGTTAGATACGGGTATTAAGCATTTATGGTAGCAAACGGTGACTTCCCGCATCAAATTACTGTCCTTAGGCCACATTTATATTTCAAATTTTACATAAAGATAACACTCATATGTAGGTTTATTGTGTTGAAACTGAGCAGGGCAGGCTGGGTTGATACTAAAGGAACTTGATAAAGGTTTGCTGTGACGTGGCTTGAACAATTAAAGTTAAAAGGTTTGAACATTACCAAAGGCATATTGGGCGATGGGTGAGATTAATTTTGTGATGAAGGGAGAGGCGTGTTGGGCTCTGATTTCAGTGAGAGGGGAGAGTTATTTGAGGTCGGCGCTGGTGAGGAGAGATGAGGCACAAGAATGAATGCGTGAAAGAGATTTTTAATCTCTTCATTCAAATAGTTTTTAATATCTATTTTTATCTCTCAAGACAGTTTTATTTAGCTTATTGAGGGGTTAGATAAAGCCGTAATTAATCTGTCTACTGTTACTGATCATTCAAAGTTAGTCTGAAGCAAGAGTACCGTATAAATGAAGTACTTGAGCTGATAAGGGTAATTGTGGGTGGGGAGTAGGAGGCATGTGCGGAGGATGCAGGGGGAGGAAGAACCCCGTGGAGAAATGTCACCACCATTACCACCACTATGCAGACCATCTCTAGCGTGAGAAAGTACCTGATAGGAGGGTGAATATCAGTTTACACAGAGTTAGGTCAGTTACATAGCTTCACGGCTGGGTTAAGTTCGTTAGTCTAGGTGAAAGTGGCTTATCTTCTTATATCTTGAAGGTCTGCGGATTTCAGCGCTTTATCCATCTCAAAATAAATAAAAAGATATATGAATGCTGCCCTAACCCAACCTAGCGGACCTAACTTACTCGTAATTTAAGGCAATTTAACTATAACCTAACTCTTTTCAAACCCGTATTTACCGCCATGTAGCAATTTCCCCACAAGGAAGATCCGCGGAACTCCAGGTCCATAGAACAGAAATATTTTATAGGGTATCCTGTCCAGAGAAGGTGTGTGTGTGTGTGTGTGTGTGTGTGTGTGTGTAACTCGCCGGGTAGGTCAGGATCACTTGATGGTCGTGATCGCCAGCTTTTGCCCTCCCGGAAGGGAGCTGAGAGCTCATATAGTCCGATCTAAGGGCAAGGCTTTGATCTTCACACACGCACACACATGTATGAAATCCAGACAGATTATGTAGTTTTGCAGACTTTACTGATCTACCAGAAGACCCGCCGACATGTCGTAATAATACGCCCTCTAATACCAGCCCTGTATGACACAGCCCTAGCATGTCTTCAGTATGGACGGTGGGTGTTAGCTCCGAAGTGGTGACACGTGAAGGTGTGTAGGAGGACTACTGGACCTTGGGATAGGCCATGAAGCCTTTGCTCGGAGTCACACATATTAAAAAAAAAAAAAAGCCTTGGAATGTATTTAGGAATTATGCATTTATTTTGGAATAGACTCTTCTGTATTTCTCATGTTAATATTCCCTACAAAAGTCAAGCAACTGAAAGATGAAGAGAAAGGAAATGACTGGAATATAGACACAGGCACACACTAAATGGCTCAGTGGTAACGTTCTCGCCTACTGTCTTAGTAGACGTGAGTTCGCGCCTCGCTCGGGTTGCGAAAAGTTTCAATGACGAAGCGGGTGGTTGCTGTCCCCCTTGAGCAAAGGTGTGTGTGTGTGTGTGTGTGTGTGTGTGTGTTGCAATTTTTGACATAATCCTCTTAGGTGTCCGATACCGCTATACCTCTTTTAACTTTACTTGACATAGAATTTCGTCCTTTTCCTGTTTATTTCGCGTAGCTGAGTGGCAGAAGAAGACAACTACATCCTTTCCATACCACTTCTGTGTAACTAGCACAGTGTTCTAGTTTCAACCAGTTACTACGACTCACCATTCAAGGTGGAGAGATGACAATTGTAGGCTAAGTTAGAGTAAGAAAAATATAGTAGCCTCCTGTCCTCCACACAGGTTATGGTACTTGAGGGCCCATGTGCCTGATAAGATAACAATGCAACCTTTTGACTCCAACCTCATTCTCTCTATTCCAGACGCTGAGCCAATGGCAAAGGGTGTTTTGGCTGGCAGCTGGCGTCTACATCGTCAACTGGCTTATCTTTGTTGTGTTTGGTTCCACCGAGATCCAATCGTGGAACTACGAAGAAGAAGAGCAAGGAGGAGAGAAGGAACGTGAGCAGGAGGCAGCGGAGAAACTTTTGATATCTAAAGAGGCAATTTTGAATGATAAGCAAAATGGTGCATGTAAGGTGTGAGGACAACGAAGTTAAAAAAATAATAGGGAATGTATATAATTTACTAAGAATGAAAGCACTAAGAAAGCGATAAGTACAATCCATGATAATAAAGCTGTAATTAAGGATTTTCATTTAAGACGCAAAAATAATACGGTAAAGTGAAATATTTATAGTGACATTTGTAAAAAGGGACAAATGTATATTCTTTTTCTATATAAAAACACATAATTGTACATTACAGTTTGGTTCTTATCCTTCATTCTGTCCTTAGTAAAATAATGATCAGGTGATATAACTGTTATTTTCAGTAATGTACGTAAATATAATAATATAACAGGTAGATAGTTATATATAGATACTGAGGCAACTGTAGATTAATAAACGAAATGAATGAGACAGGTACTTTGAGAAGAGCTGATAAATGAAAAAAAACACACAGCAAGATACAAAGACGCAACCAATAAGTATAGTACATTCTGTAGATAAGGATAAATAGATATAGACTGATATGACTGAGTATATCATGAGAGTTACAAATGGAAGTATTGAGGGATTATCTCTCTCTCTCTCTCTCTCTCTCTCTCTCTCTCTCTCTCTCTCTCTCTCTCTCTCTCTCTCTCTCACCATAGATCAAAGCCTCTCATTAGTTGTGCTACATACGAGTCTGTGGTGCTGTGTGGTAGTGGTGGTGCTTGT
>JAGKTI010001759.1:38271-49505 GCA_018397915.1 Birgus latro
TTCATATTAACCTATTTCCTCTTCACTGATCACATGACCTATCTTACTTGCAGTAACCTATATTCCCCTCCTCCTTTTAAAAAATCACATCTTCAGTATTAAATCGAGTTCAACCACTTCTTTCTTTTGTTCTTCCACCAGTCTTTCATTCTGTTCCATTCTTAAACGTTGACACCCCTGCAAAACCACACAGACCATTAACAGTATTCCCTGAATGCATTAAACAGATTTTTAAAAATATTCACTCGTTCTCGCTTCATTGTACTACCTCCTTCACTAGTGATTCTCATATCAAAGAGAATCATCTGTGGCAAAGGAAAGCAAAATGCAGAAGTGGTGAAGTGTTAGGTGAACTTTATGTTCCTGATTGTACGCACTGTTTCCCACCACTCACCATCACTACCACTCAGTGAATCACTCCACTTGTTCCACCATCATTATCATCTACTGCATCATTCCATCACTTTCATTAGTAGTTACTGAATCACTCCATCACTGTCACCATGTACCACTACATTCTCCCTCGCTGAAATCACACCCCTACCCCTAATTCCACGTGCACTATCACCGCCACTCACCACATCACTCCATCGCTACCAACACGTCTCTACCCTTCCTTTCCTGTGCTCCAGCCCTGATGATGCCTGGTATAGTGCTGGTGGTGGTGGGCTACACGGGCTGCAAGGCTTCTCTCGCTGTCGCCTTCCTCTGTGTTGGTACCGCCTGTGCTGGTGCCATCTGCTCGGGACATCTCGCCAACCATCTCGACCTTTCTCCTAACTTTGCAGGTAAGGTATTATGTCCTGCCTTCCATATTTCCCATCCCATCTCACGCGACAAAGATTATCCTTTATTTTCATACCCTTCTGTGGTGTGCTTCATATTGCCCTCCCATAAAAAGTTGTTCATGCAACATCTTCCATTGCCAACGTCTGCAAAGAAGTGCTGGTAAACATTTGCTCATGGCTATACAGTTGAGGAAAGTAATGTCGAACTCCTCATAATCCAAGAATTATGAAACTCCTGCACCATATTGTAAGAAGTTTGCTGACTACCAAAGATTGCAATACTGGGTTTCAAATTCAACTCTCAGTGTTTTGTTATTTATCGTAAGTCATTTGTATCTCTGCAATTCAACGTTGCTCGGCAGTGCTGAGATCTGTTTTGCTGCACCATTAATAAATGACAGGATAACATTAATTTAATCCTAAGTATACAATACATTAAAGAACATCAACATATACAGTACATCCCTAAATATAAAGACGCTAGGGATCAATATGCAATACAGTTTTTAACTGCTATGTATACTGCCTGTGTGATGGCTCCGTTGAAAATGCAAATTCCCACTGCATATCCATGTTCAACTTTTCATTTGTACATGTAGCTTAACCATTAGATAATTAGTTCAATAAACATCAGTACAGGAAAGCAAATGTAATCTAAAAATTACCTGCTTCTACTTATTTGGCTTCTAACTGCATAATTTGTATATTATTCGGCTAACGATCTATGGTGAAGAGTAACCTCGGCCACCGAAAATGTGAATAAAGACTATTAACATTTTAACCAAGAATAAAGATCTTTGCATTTGATTTCAGCTTACGACGGATGATTATATTTAGTTTGCAGAAACCTAGGGCAGTAGTAATAGTAGTTACAGCCCAACGTTCATGTGAATGTGAACCCAGTGGACTGGAGGCTATGGTTTCTCCTCTCCTGCAGTCTACAATCCTCTTTACGGGAACAGGGAGGGAGTTGAACGTTTGTATAACCAGTCAGCTGAACTGCCTGGTCATATAAGTGCCATCACTTGAAGGCGTCCCTCTCCAGCACCTAAAGCGGTCGAAGGGTTAAGTGGTGCATCTATTCTGTGTTTACAGTACCGTGACGGTGAGTGGCCGGATACTCTTTAAGGTGACCCAGGTTGTACCCCACGCCATTCCCCCTCTCGACCACCACAGATAAACCATCACATCCTTTTAAAAACAAGTGATAAACCTCTCCAAAGTCATACTCTCCTTTTGCATAGTATCCTGGTTATGTCCACTTAGTGCGGTACCATTCCCTAATTTAGAAAACAAGAAAAAGTCATCGTCAATACTGTTACTGAAACGGTACAGTCCTCTAATAAAAAAAGAGAAATATCATCATTATCATCGCCATTTTTCCCACCTACAGATGTGGTGAGAAGGCTTGAGGAAATACAAATGCATTAGTGAAATCCACGACGTATTGCAAGTGTCTCTCACCTCCCTCCCTCCCTCACAGGAACACTGTACGGCGTGAGCAACACCCCGGCCTTCTTGGTGACCATGTGTGTGCCTGTCATCGTGGGTGCCATGACCACACAACAGGCAAGTTACCAAACCACAGTTATCTATAGAGCGTTTATTATAATCAAATGAAGGTCCCTAACCCATATCAGCTCAGTTGATGGCCAAATGTAGTTAGAGCGGAGGGTCGATTTGCCTGGTAAACAAGAGACTCACTCTTCCTTCATAACTAACACTCACCGAATTTCGTATAACTACGACTTAGTATTCAATTTGTGGGAGTACCCCAGTTCTGTCAGATGAAAATAAACCGACTATAGTAATAAATTCTATATGTGCCTGTATTAACTCATGAAATTACATAATGTCCCAAGGTAAATGAATTATGTTGTGTCTAGGCGGTATATGGCAGGGTCATACGGCAGCTCCGCAGCTCCAAGAAATTGTTACTGATAACAAACAGAGGTTGGAGATGACACAGTTAAGGTAGTTTTCTTTGTCCACAACTATACATCTTATCTCTGTGTATCCACGGAGCTGATTTTGTTGACTTCACTTGTATCATATTCCAGAGCTTATTGATCTATATTATTGTGTTAATATTCAGAAGCACGTATTTGTGCCCATTATTCAAAGCAACTGGTGAACGCTCAGTCTTATGATCCCTCAGTAAGAACTATGAACCATAATGCTGTTGCTTTTAAAATATGCATTTTTCTCTCCGTGAGAATCTTTGAAAAACATGCTCAGCGATATTGAAGGTCAGATAAAAAGAGTTTGACCAAACCGTACAGCATCTTTACCTCATTGCATATCAATTCGTGATGGTGCTATGACTCACAGCAAGGGACAGAAAAAAATATTTGGGAAATTTAGCTGTGTGTAGGGATGCGAGAGGTAAGAAGTCAGGCCAACTGGTAGTTAAAACTCATGAAAGCCCTGGAGGTGATGCTTCATCCAGACCTGATATCCTTTCAAGTGCCGATGAATACTGGCGTCTCAACATGTGAGGGACAAAATAATATAAGGCACTGATGCACCATGGAGCAGTTGAACAAATCAGGACTCCTGCTTTTCAACAAGGCAGTCCCGTCTGCTCCCAAGTTTTCCACTCCTTTGCTACGTGGTCTTAGAATAATCCCTCATATTGACACAAGCCCTCCCGCTAAAGCTTCTAAAGGGAGAGGCTTGGGTGAAACCCCAGGTTTTGAATACAGCACTGAAAAGGAAAGGAACCAGTTCCCAATATCAATACAGCAAAAGATATTACTCTCTCATTTGTATCACATTATGTCATCAGAAAAGAGCACCACCATGACACACCTCCCTCTTTTGCAGAAAACAGCTCCAGTGTCGGTCATTTATATGCCCTGACAGCCTATCTCATAGCAGTGGAGAACCATCCCCTGTCAGGATACTTAAGATGATGCATTTTGCCTACTGTAATGACTAGAGACATCAGTGGAGAATCCTCTCGTGTCAGGAAGTATAGAGTGCCGATCCTATCCTCTTACATCGAGCGGAAGCACCCACACTGACCCTGGTGCATCAGGAGCGCAGCCCACTTATCCCTTACTCTGTGCGAAGAGGCGTGGATTACCACGCAGTCAATTTTTACTTATTAATAGATGTAAGGGGATAGTCTAGGGAGTGTTCTTCGGGAGAACTCTCAATTTATTCATTACCTCCGCCAAGGAGGTTATGTTTTTGCCGACGTTGGCTTGTTTGTTTGTCTTTATGTTTGTGTCTGTATGTTAGCAGGATTACTCAAAAAGTTATGAACGGATTTTGATGAAATTTTGTGGAAGCGTGGGTCATGGGCCAAGGAAGAAACGAATAAATTTGGGCGCGGCTCTGGATCCAGAGTATCCCGTACAATATCTCCAAAAGTTCTCGATGAATTTCAATGAAGTTTTGTGGAAAGGTGGGCCATGGACCAAGAAAGAATTTACTAAAGTTTGGGACGGATCCGGAACTGGGTCCGGATCCTATATCCACGGATCCGGATCCTATATTCACTGATCCGGATCCGGATCCGGATACTTTTTAATGGCCATGGCATTGGAGAAGGTATGCGCTCTCTGAGTGCTTTCTAGTTAATCATGGTTTTGTTTATTTCTACATGTTATATCAGCAAAGTTTCCAGCTGGATTCACTGTTGCTTTTATATGTGGACTGTAGTACGATTCTCCCTGCTGCCCTCCAATACAGAGATTAGTGTCTAATCGAATGTGTAAAGAAATACTTTTGCTGAAATACTTTCTTTGTTTCAGACGCTAAGCCAGTGGCAGAGTGTGTTCTGGTTGACCGGCGGAGTCTACGTCCTCAACTGGCTTATCTTTGTTGTGTTCCTTTCTACCGATATTCAGCCATGGAATAACGAGCAGAGTGAAGAGAAGGCAGACAGGACGCTGGAAAGTGAACGATTTCTTGCAGAGGAGAAAGCCTAGAACATGAAGAGTAATGGAACTGATAAGGCGTACATAGTATAAATAGAATTACGTGTGAACTAGATTATTATTTACTCTAATTATCTGAATAAACAGAAAAATAACCAGAAGCTCCACCTTTGAAGCTGCCACAATAATAACACAGATATTTAAAAATAAAAAGAAAAAGAAAAATAAACCTGGAAATGGCACTGAATTATACATGTACTGTGCAATGATCTCTACCTCACAGATGCTCAGGTATTTTCTGAACTGACGAATATACACAAATGGTTATTTTGCAAACACTGTACTGTGTGTGCATTCTAACGTTTAATACTCCTTCTTGTAATTGTATGACCATTATGCTAGGTTAGTAGCTTTATGTACTTCACGGTGTAGGCGTGATCCAGAGGCAAGAACACCAAAGCATAAGAAGCTACCCAGTGATATGGGCCACAGATTCAGTAATTTTATCTTTAAAGCCATCGAACCGCTGGGTTCCACACACCCCGCCATCCACAAACGTTCTTCACCCGATAAAAGTCTCTCTTGCAACGCCTGTGGTGTAGAACCATTCCGCTGATTAAAAAAGAAAAGAAAAAGGGGAGCCTACGTCATGTCCATCTCCACGTATATTTGATTAAATATTATTTCTTCTGCTTCATCAGTTCTTTCTTTCTCATCAAATATTCATTCATCATATCAAGCCACCATCTTCTTGGCCTCCATGCACCCTCCTACATTTTATCATTCTTCATCATGTCCACATTCTGCACTTCTGAGTGTTCTCTTAACCACGCTGTTGTCCTCTTGTCTCTCGTTTATTCTCACCACTGATGTCTGCACCGTTTTTCGTGCACCCTTCGGCTTATTCTCCATAGGTTTCGTGAATTGCCAAGGTTCCTCTCCGTAGGTCGTAACTGGGAGTGTGCACGCTTTCAAAATGTTCCCATGGCCGTGCAGGATCTTGAGACAGCTGCACATAACGTAAATAACAATAGTCCTCAACCTTTTAAACGACCTTATCATTAGAGTACGATTCTCTGAGCGTTAGTGATGAAAAGTACTTTTATTTTAGTCATGTTCATCTTCAGACTTACTTTAAACACGAAGCTTTTGCATTTTGTGTGTGTGTGTGTGTGTGTGTGTGTGTGTGTGTGCGTGCGTGTGTGCGTGTGTGTGTGTTTTTCTCGATTGACTGATGCACTGCTTGTATATGGTCTACAGCTGCCTATCCACTTTTAAATCCTAACTGTTCAGATGGATGATTTTATATCCAAAGAATTTACTGACTTTGTAAGAATGCAGAAGAAACGGCTTGCCTACATTTGATAATTTTTTGATACGTGGATAATCACTAAAGTTGTTCTGGTATCCCTTATTTCTCCATAATTTAGGAATATTTGTTATACATCGAATGAATAATTAAGCCATTCATCAACGAGCTTATATCCCAGTGATCTTCGAAATATTTACCACTACACCTTCTTCCCCAGGGTGTCATCCTCGATCCATATTCCTCAGGGCAAGTTATGACCTCATTGTGGCCTCTAATATACTACCGTTATATATTATTGCTGTTAATTGATCCAAAATATTTTTAGAATAAAGGTATTTACAAATTTATTTTTTTATAGTCTTATCCTAGTATTTAATAACGTGCCAAATAATATTTTATATTATCTAGTTCTTTGCTGACAGTCAATCTGCGTCCGAGACTCTTGCCTTTTGAGATGGCTTCATCAGTAAAATGCAGTTCATTTTTTTCTTTGTTCTTTTTTCGATAAGTTTATTCAGTTCATCTATTTCATCTCTTCAGTATTATCTGCATTTTTTTTTTTTTTATGCTAGCATGCTGTTACCTCAAAATACTTGCTCCCTAATTAGTGATTATGTTTCCAGTTGTTTGTTGCTTTACTGATTTCATTATTTTCATCATCCTTTTCATTATGTAGAGGGACATGTAGGGACTTTTTTTTTTTTTTCCCCCAACTGGACACGGACATTTATACATTTTCTTTCAGCTCTATATTTGAATCTTGCCTTGAGACTACTGCCGAATTTCATGATTGGTTTCTTATGTTAACATTATTAATGACTAACTTTCGTAACAACGGTGCTACTATCTGTTGTTATAAATGAATTCCGTTCTTTGTTATCTCATGTTGACTCTTTTCGTTCACTCAGGACCTCCTCTCTTCTGGAAGAACGTATTCCTTGTCTTGCATTTTTCTGCAGAATTCATGGTGCGCCCACACTTGCCCGAAACGTGTGATTGACAAAATGAAACGAAGCACCGCGATACAGCTGCTGCAATATCCGGTGTGAACACTGAACGGACCCCTGAGCCTCATTTCCTTTTGTCGAGCAAAGGATTGGAGCAAGTGTACACCAGTCCTGTATGAGACAGCCCTAGCATGCATTCAATATGGACGGTGGGTGTTAGAGCCGAAGTGGTGACATGTAGAGGTGTATGGCTGCTGTGAAGCCTATGCCCAGAGTTGGACACACTAAAAAAAAAAAAAAAGTGTGGCCGCACCCAGGCAGGCTTACCGGCACCTAGCCGCTGCCGTTTTTGTTGCCTACACACTTTCCAATACATATTTATCTAGTCACGCCCAACATTCGGGTCGTTAACAAACCATGGATATATATACAGGGTGTCCATAAAGCCTTGAGTAGTAGCCATTTTTTAGGGGTTCATTTAACAGTACCTCTTTCATCAACAGGGTACCTGAAATACACAAATGCAATGTGATTAAAAACTTTGATAACCACTGAGTAAATAGAACAAATCCGATTAAGATATCAATTGCCTTTGTAATAAATGTTAAATTGTAAAGAGATTTTATGGACACCCTGTATATTTTTCTCGTTCCGTTATAGTGATATCGTCATAAAATGTTCGTTTCTTAGTAAGAATTATGTTGGTAAATAAACAAAAACTATAAGTTTTTCGTTTGCTCAAGCTGACACTATCCAGAACCAGTGTATGGTACAATACACTGAACAGTTTTAGTAAATTCCCTCCTATCTCCCTACTTTTAATTTTTTACATCAAAACTCCATGCTGCGTTATCCCGCAGACGATGACAGGCAATGGCTATAGAATAATGAACCGTTACGACAACAAGCCAATTCTAATCTGAATAGGATTGCCTACAGGTAATTTAAGGTTAATGCCTATCAACTGCACGAAAAATAAGGCAGGTAAATTTTTTGCCAAGTTTCAATCTTTTCCTAGAAAACGACATACATCTTTCGAATTTACACTCTGGTCGCCAGTTACATTGCTGGTGAAAGGCAAAATATGGATTAAGGAAGAGGTTCTTGATGCTTTGAGTTACTATATCCAGCTTACTGTGTAATGAGAACGCTTAACAGAGCTCGCTCCAAACGAAATGTTCCTTTAATCTCTCATAATTACACCTGCGCCTGGAAGCGAGAGCGAGTGTTTTACTCGACGCGCGCGGTAAAAAAAACTCAAGCAGTTTCTCTCCAGTTTTTGTGAAAGGGGTAGAGTAACAGACAAGGAGCTTTGAGAACAATAGGTTAAAAGTTTAGGACACGGGGCAAAGCCAAAGTCTGACCTAGGAAGGTCAGTTTAAAGTTTTCATTCGATACAGACCAAATTGGAAGGGCTGAGAGCAACCATTCAAAGATCAAGGTCACAAGACAAGATAAAAATTAGACCCGTGTGTCTGAGGAAAAGAAACTCTGATTAGGATCAAACTTTATGAAAGGGTTGAAGATCAAAGGACTAATTTACTGTTTTCGAGAACAGTAGGTCAAAGACGAATGCCACAAGGCAAGGTCAACCCATTTTTCATCTGATTTATATCAGACTTTGTAGAACTGTTCTGGGTAAGGAAAGGATAAGAATTTCGATTCTGATAGTCAATGATCAAGGTCACATGGAAAAGTCAAAAGTCAAGGTCACAAGACAGTTAACTCCATTTTGATCTGATTTAGACCAGATTTTGAGGGATGAAGCAGGAATGAAGCAATTTGAGGACAACTGATTGAAAGCCAAGGGCAGAGGGCAAAGTCAGAAGTTCCAGCCCTTAGACCAGCTGATGGACGTGGGAACTGCATTCCGAGTGCTCCTTGTTTGTATATTCCTAGTGATGATATGCACTAGAAAGCATGTCCGTACCCAAAGGCGTCAAAGTTTCTTCCCAAAACTAAGCATATGAAATATATAAATGCAAGAGAGTATCAAACACTGTAGGTTTACATAAAAAAAAACAATTTAAAAGTCATTCAGTAATAACGTATAAAGGGCTTTCACCATGAAAATTAATGTGAAAACACTTAAAACACGTTAAATCCAAGTTCAATTCCTCGCTGAGGCAGGAAACAGTTTGAGGATTTGAATTTCGTTAAATTAAGCTTAACTGATCTACCAGAAGACCCGCCGACATGTCGTAAAATTACCCCCGCTAATACCAGTACACCAGTCCTGTATGAGACAGCCCTAGCCTGTATTCAATATGGACGGTGGGTGCTAGCGCCAAAGTGGTGACATGTAGAGGTGTATGGTATGTAGGAGGACTGCTGGGCCTTGATAGCAGGCTATGAAGCCTATGCCCAGAGTCGGACACATAAAAAAAAAAATACATCAGTAATTACGAAACATAACCAGTATCGGTTAATAATTATCACCGGCAAAATAAAAATGTTAAATCCGATTGTGGAAAGCCCCAAACGACATTATAGATTTAGGACTTAGACGACAGAGTGATAAGATGGATCGCAGGAACAGCTGGAACCTTTCTCGGTCAGTGGCATTCCAGTCTGTGGGCTGGCCGAGTGGTGGGTGGCAGGAACAGGCAGATGACGTGGCAAAGTAGGAGAGTTGCCGAATTACAAGAGGCTGGAATGTTGCTGGAGCTATAGAACTTCATATATCTCTGAATATGATGCTAAAATATGTAAAACTTCTCTAAAATATTGATAAAATGGATTGTGACCATCAAAACTTGACGCAAGAAAGATGTGAATGGCTGTATATCTCGTGCAAAAAGAGCTAAACTGATAACCATTATACGAGACGAAGCAACGAAACAACCCAGACCACGCCACTGACTTGAAACTAAATCTCACGCCATCTAACGGAGGCAAGTACTGGTGTTAGTCATGATCTGAGCTGCAGTGGGAATCAGGTTTGCTAGGTATCCCTTTAACACTTCCCATGAAAAGAGTTGTAGCCTAGTTCGCCAAAACTGGAGGAAACCATGAACCATTATAAACAAAACTATTTGCAGAACATGCACATAGAGTTTGATCCTTAAAATCGCTCCCACCCTAATTACCTCGACGTAGAACACTGCAGAAAGGATACTGTAATTTTTCTCCTTACTACGTTATAGGTATCACTTTCATCCGGTACTCAACGATAAGACTGATCATTTAATCCGACCCATCCGAACAAAATGCTACAGAATACTAAAGGGTAGCATGTCTATTAACGTCGTGTAATGGACAACACTAATCAGCGAATAGAGAGCCTATACATGAAGAAGTGACTTAAATTTAAGTTCCAAATAGGTGTGTTCGGGATTTTTGCGTAGTATAGGTCTAATCATTTAGGCCTATGACCTTAAGCACTGAATGAATCATCTTTAAACAGACGCACACACACTGATTTGCAAATATTAACAGAGAATACATGAAAAATCCTTTGAAACCAGGAGATAGGTTTCATGGATTCAGGTAATTCGGAACGATATGCAGAGGTATCGCGCGCACTGTAGCCTATATTTCTGAAGTCAAAGTTTGATCATCTCTAGCTGTCTGTAATTTTCTCATCGCAGAATATACCTCAAGCGCTGCTGACTAAGTAACAGACTCCAGTGGGCTGAATATTCTCTCTCTCTCTCTCTCTCTCTCTCTCTCTCTCTATCAAAGCTAATGACCGTATTCTGAGTAGCACTCTCTGAAGTATGGGGAAAATCGCTAAGACGGACATAATTTACTTGAATATTTGTAAAGCACAACAAAAACACTTGATATCCCTTTTTCCTCTACGAGATCATGAATGCCCCATTAACATCAATGGAAAGATTTCTCTCAGTAGTGACAGGAGCAGATCAATTTGTTCAGTACTTAACTCCCCCTCACCAGGTCAGCAGTACTACATAAATAACACCAGTGATGGAGGAGAATGGTGGTGTACAGCAATGACCTAAAGTTCGTTGACACTTCTCTGCGGTCTGTGGCGGTGGAAAGTGTTACACGAGATATTCTTTTTGTGACAGTTAATATGACGCACAGAGCAAAGAAGTATGATAAGAAAGGACACCGTCTTTGAGGAGGAATGAGGTGGGANAGTGTCTGTGTGTGCACATACGCGAGCGCCCTCTCTCTCTCTCTCTCTCTCTCTCTCTCTCTCTCTCTATCAAAGCTAATGACCGTATTCTGAGTAGCACTCTCTGAAGTATGGGGAAAATCGCTAAGACGGACATAATTTACTTGAATATTTGTAAAGCACAACAAAAACACTTGATATCCCTTTTTCCTCTAC
>JAGKTI010001759.1:54515-77449 GCA_018397915.1 Birgus latro
AAAGTATGATACAGAAGAGAGAAAGGGTATGTCAAATTAGTTCTTAGGTACCAGTGGAGCTTTAAGGGATAACTTTTCTATATTTTTTTATGACCATAATAGCACAAAAATTACTTCCACTAAATAAATAAATAAATAAAATGACGTTTAATGTAGACATTCTGTACTGCTCCCCAGACTCCACCCACCCCAGGCATCGGTGTTTGTGGACGGGGATGGGCGTGTTGGGAGGTGCTGAGGGCGGTCACTGTGGAGCCCGTGCTGTTCTTTTTCATGACTTCCTGGGCGCTTCAGACCTCGATAACCACCAACCTTCTGCTCTCTAAGGTACGATTTCTCAACTCGCCAATAGACCTTTATAATACTCTGAACCAGCTTATAAGGTTCCTGTTCGCCACTATACCTTGTGTACTTTAACTTGGCCTAAAACTGTCGTCTCTCCACCTACAATGGTGAGATGTAGCATTAAATTAGCCCTGGCATATGGTGCTGGTCACGAAGAGGTACTGTGGATAGGATGTACAGCCGTAGTATTATTTTTAGGCCTATGTGCCACTGATCTATATGAAATAAGCTGCAATTGGATGAAGATCTGGG
Source organism: Birgus latro (assembly GCA_018397915.1). NCBI lineage: Eukaryota > Metazoa > Arthropoda > Malacostraca > Decapoda > Coenobitidae > Birgus > Birgus latro. The sequence goes on from JAGKTI010001759.1 coordinate 55,113, forward strand.
CTAAGTCAAAATGAATGAACTATAGCCCGCAACACTGCATACATTCATGCATTTGGGATGAGATTCTCGTACTGTACGTCTCACCCTTCGTTACCAGTTTCACCATTTGCACTCCTTACTCCACAACTCATGATGCAACACCTCATAGCCTTTTTGGTCAGCTCCACTAATAGTAGCGTTTTCTTTTTCTTTTTTCTTTTTTTCTTGTATTTTTGTACAGTATTCTCTCTTGTTTAACTGTGGCTGACACTTCTATCCTTCGGAATAAACCGATTCCGACCAAACCAGGAAACAATGACCAGCCTATGACCTAGTTGTGTCTGCAAGGTTCTGGTTGTTAGGCACCAACTCGTTGCCTGGCAACGGCCGAAAACCTGCATTTTCCGTATTTTTCACATTTTGAACTGTAAAAGCATTATTAATGGGCGCAGAAAGCTCTGACTTCTTTAGGCATAATCATGGGGTCATTCCCTATCAGAAGTGTGCCAACCACTTTTCCACTCTCTCCTGTAGCTCTCGAGTGTTGACCCTGCGAAGATTGGCCTCAGCGTTCCTAGCAACCAGTACCAGTTTTCAAAAATGCTCCCCTAGTTCCCCAGTGGCTAGATGGAACTGAATGAAAATTTGCATGCTCATAGACACTGACTTGTATTGCAACTTTCTGTTGGACACCTACAGTATGTGCTACATTGGCAAGGTCAGGGGTCAAAGGCCATCAAATGCAAAAATGGTGAAAACAGCTCAAATCACGACTATGCTCGCATGAAGTGCTAAGACTCAGAAGATTATCAAACCAGGGCGATGATTCTTGGATGGAATGATGCGCTGGAGTGCCTCCATACAAAAATGAGTGTCGAAACTCTCTTCCAGTCACTGGCAGCGCTACCTAAAAGTTGTACCTCTGGTGAGCTATTCCTCAAATTTCAAGTTCCCTAGCTCTACAGTGCGAGGATGGAATCGAATGAAAGTTTGAATGCTTATAGACATTAATGGGTACAAGTGTGAGTCGTCCATGCATGAGCTATATCCGCCAGGTCAGAAGTCAAAGGCCATCAAGTGCTGAAAATATGAAAAAACGCTAAAATTGAGATCATGCTCGCGCGAAATGCTAAGGCTCCGAAGATTATTAAGCCAGGGCTATGAATCTTGGGTGGAATATTGCATTGGCGTACCTCCATATAGGAATGACTTTTAGTGTCGAAACTCACTTCCTGTTGCTGACAACGCTTGGTCCGCTTAAAGTTAGCTATCGTCGCCTACCGACTTATCAATCAATCAATCTATCTATCTCTATCAATTAATCAATCAATCAATCTATCTATCTATATCTGCATCTATAAAAAACTTCCAAGCTTGGAAGATCCTTGAGTTCTGATGATGTGATTGTACTGTAAATGCCCCTGAGGCATGTCGAGACCCCAGTGTCTCTGGGGAAGCCTTTCAATAGCCAGCATTTCAGCTCTCAGATCCTTGTAATGATAACACACACACACACACACACACACACACACACACACACACACACACACACACACTCTCTCTCTCTCTCTCTCTCTCTCTCTCTCTCTCTCTCTCTCTCTCTCTCTCTCTCACTCTCTCTCTCTCCTAATTCTGCTTCTCTTATTCACAAAGGTTTGCAGAGAACAGGAGTATGAGGAAGTAATCTGTGGCAACCTATCATCCCACGTGGAGATCCAGGCAGCTGTTCAGAGGAGAGTCAGCACCATCAACCTGTACACCGATGTGATAAGAAACATTCCAGGGATTTTCTTTGTCCTCTTTTTGGGATCCTGGAGTGACAGACATGGACGCAAGATCTCCTTACTGGTCCCCTTGTTCGGCAGTGCCATCGCTACATTAATACTTATGGTAAAGACGTTGTTCCTCTCCTTCATGGGGTTAAGTGCATACTATACAATTCTTTGTACTCAAGCTTGGCACAAAACTGCCATCTATCCATTTTGAATGCTTTGTATGGAAAATCAGATAAAATCAAATTAATCAATAAAACAAAATTAAATCAAATATGATTTTGTTATATGTTTTGCAGCAATTTTAGTGTTTTTTACAGATTCTCAATATCCAACTTTGTAAAAAAAAAAAAGAAGCATAGCAACATGAACCAATACTCTAAGTACCGATTTTAAAAGAATCTGATTCACTGATGTTAAGAAATATTGTTCCACATTTTGGTTGAAACTATGAAACTTTTATACAATAATGTGAATGCTTGTTGGATTCCGTAAATCATTAACGCATCACAGGGTATCGGAAATCATTGTTTATTGTCTCGTTATTTATTGCTATGACGCGTATCAATACTGATGTCTGCATGTGTACTGTATATAATGCCCAATCGGCCACAGAAATTTGGTTAAAGCATCCCTGTATGATACGGGCCCTAATCTGTAACACGTAAGAAATTTATCTTAAGCAAGTCAATAATAATGAAAACACACAGATTTTCGAAGCATATCCTTCAACGCTTTTTCATAGTGTTATTAGATGACAGGTTCGTATCATGCAGGAATGGTTGAAGTGAATTTATGATGCTGACTGTACAACACAAGCAATAATTGCAGATCAGTGCATACTGGATGAACCTATCGTCACTGCACATCCTGGTGGCTAGCGTTCCTCGAGCCCTGACCGGAGACTCAACCACCCTCAAAATGGCCTGCTACTGCTATGTGGCCGATGTTTCCACGGTGAAGTCCAGAACCACTCGTATAGCACTCTTGAATGGGTGTTTTAACATGGCCTCCCTAGCTGGATTTCTGGCCAGTGATATCTTATTCTACCGAACTGGGTACTTGGGTGTGTACGGAGTGAGTGGACTGCTGTTCCTAGTGGCGACTGCATATACCATATTTCGCATCAAGGACACACGTGGTCGGTATTCAGATTATAACCTGCAGTGCAAAGAACGGTTGAGGAACAAGTGCTCAAATCTGTTCGACAAGGGGGGCCTAAGAGAGGTGTTCATGACCATGCTGAAACACAGGCCTAACAAAGGAAGGCTCAAGATACTTCTCCTGATGACTAGTATTTGCATTGTAACTTTTAATTACGGTGAGTACAAAGATGCTCGACATTCACAGCACTTTTTTACACCTTTAGCTAGAGGACGCAATTTTCATTATGTTCTTAGTATTTTCTAATGACTTTGTTTATCTGAGGATATGCTTTTCAAACAGAAGGGGATAGACATAACTTTAATAAGCCCTTTCCCCACCGGAGATCCTTCTAAAGTTCAATAAAATGGTTTGAAGACTGCAAGAGTGAAATTTAAAAATCTGGTCATGGGACTGAATGTAGTTATCAGTAAATGTAGTCATCAGTAAACCTTTTATAAGAGACAAATAATAATACCATATATCTACATCTGAGTCGTGGAGCCAATCATCTTTAGGGATAAATTGAAGTGAACCTAACTTGTAGGAAAAACATTCTGACATGAGATTCAGAAGAATGCTAAATATCTGTAATTAACCAAAACTGTGAGAGAATTTATGCGACTGTTTCTACTAAGAACTGAAATATGGTGTTTGACCTGAAACTTTAAATTGAAGTACAAATAAAATCAAAGGCAGAAAATTCATCTAAAGCTGCGTTTTCGTGAGGCTTTCAGATCGGCCAAGATTAGTCCCATGGCTGTTCTGGCGAGGCAGATTCAGAAAGATCAGACCCGCCAAGACTGGTCTAATGGTTTTAAGTGTTCCTGCTCCAGAACCAGGACTGGGTTTACCTAGTCCTGCGCACAAAGGCTGCGCGGTATCGCTGGGCAACAAGGACAAGTAGGAGCGTTCCGTGTCCAAGGTAAACTGCTGATAGGGCAAAGATGGCCGACAGTTGTGAAAGTTAAAAATTAATTTAAAAAAAGAATTTCGCACAAATAAGTGAACAGTGACACAGAACAGTGATAAAAATATAGAGGCTACTTAATATGAATACTAGTTTACACCTGAATGGAAAAAGAAGATCAGTTAGGGCTAAAGTAGTAAGATAATAATGTCTGGAGAGAAATTCAAATTTCATGAGTCTCAATGGATTATTATAAAGTAATGACGGTACTTACAACTCCTTCCCAGTAAAAATTTCTTAAGGATGAGTACTGCATCCTTTGTCTCTGGTTACTAGTTCTCTTTTAACCGAAAAGGTAAGCTGCACAGTTATATCACTTCATGGTGTAATAAGAACTCATTATCATGATTCTAATAGTGACACACTGGGAAGCTGTCATATTTTCTTTGACATGACGTAAACCAATAACGGCGAAATTTATAGCTAAATTGATTTATTACCACCTTATTCTTTCTTTTTACATAACTCAGCTGATTCCGTCATGACTCCGCCCGCTCCATCCTCCGGCCAACAAGAGTACATTAAGGATGAAATTGGTCTAAAATCCATTATCGCGAGCATCAAGTAGGTCCAAAAAAACGTTGACAAGTCTTAACTGGTCTACGAAGGCCTCACGAAAACTCATCATAAGCGAGTAACAAATTCTCTTGAACGCCACAAAATCTTTAATCCTTTCATTCACATAACGTACTCTAGTAAACTGCTAACTCCAAACGATTCTCTTTGGAGAAATCATTAATTTTATGGTTACGGTGTAAGAAGCAGTCCTTGTTAAACCCATTTACAACTTCATTTCTCTTCTGCTGAATAGAAATAACCGTCTAAAGGTAGCAAGAATAAAATTTGAAATATGTCATCAAAATGAAGAGCTTCACAGTGTAAGTGTAAACGATCTCATCTCTCACACTGAGATCACAGAATTGCTCTCAGTGTCAATGCCAGCAGGAATTTAAATTCAGAAAGGTTGATGAATTTGCTACACAAATACTGTGACTTGTCCTCAGAGCTTACAGATTCCTTACAAGCAGCTGGCCATTATGCAGATTCCTTACAAGCAGCTGGCCATTATGCAGATTCCTTACAAGCAGCTGGCCATTATGCAGATTCCTTACAAGCAGCTGGCCATTATGCAGATTCCTTACAAGCAGCTGGCCATTATGCAGATTCCTTACAAGCAGCTGGCCATTATGCAGATTCCTTACAAGCAGCTGGCCATTATGCANGCAAAATACACTTTGACTTCCTCTTGTGAGCCACTGCTGCAAACTACTTTGACATTACAAGGACATAATAACATACAAGAGAATGCTAACGTGTAGCCTAGTAAGCGAAATTAATCGCTAAGGAAAAGATGCCATGAAACCTCCTGTGCCACCTAAAATACGGCTCACTGATGCAGAAAAGCCAAAAATGTTTTATTCTCGTGACAGAGTTCACAAATGTCTGAGAAAATGGGGACCTGACGACAACTTCGCAATCTCTAAAAATATGCCTGCTGATTGTATTAGAAATGCCCTAAAGTGACGAGCCATTGTTTCAGTTTACCCTCTTTATCCTACCACTGGCTGGAGGAAAACCGTAGCCAGAGTTTCACACTAAGCGAATACCTGTCGTCCAGCGTAAAGACGAAGGTTCGAGGCTATGCTAGAATTCACGCGGAAACAGTTCACGATACACTGTGACACGTAGGTTACAGAAGCTGCGAACCAGCTGTTGGTAGTGCACGCCACCCTTTTTGTGTCCAAGTCTCTAATTCAAGCTTTACCGGATGCTCTCAGTCATTTAAATATGAATCACGTCAACTCTGGAACTGTCTTCTTGAATCTGTATTTCTCTGGCTCTGACCTCCAGTCTTTTAAACGCAACGTGTCCAGGCATCTCGAGAACGAGGAGATCTTAAATTTGGCTTTCTTTTCCGTTTTCTTTCCATTTATTCCTTGGAGGAAACAACTTTGCGGGCTTCAAGACACTGGTTATGTCTTCACGGTATTACAAAAAAAAAGAAAAAAAGTCTCCATTCAGTGTGAAACCCTTGCAATAATTTTCTCTCAACCAAGGGTGGGAGTAAAGAATGAGAAGAAATTTTTGCTCACGATTGCATTCCACTCCCAGGTGACAGCCAGCTTGACTATCTGTACAGCCAGCGCATGTTGGGATGGGACTATCACCAGTATGCCCAGCTCATGATTATCAGTTCTCTGCTCGAATATGCAGGTGAGAGAACGTGATACAGATTTATATACTTATTCTAATTCTTGTCTTTAGGTTATTCATTCTCCATTTTTCCTTGCTCATTATTCATTCCTCCTTATTATGTCTTCTCAGTTCCTTATTTTAGTTATTCAGTTCCTTACTTAGCTCTCTCAGGATCAGATGCATTATGTAGCATTTAATTTTTAGCTAACGTTTGGTTCAGGCTTGGAAACACCAGAATGGCATTTTTTATTTTTTAAAAGTTTTTAGTTGATTTGATTCAAGATATGCTGCTACTTTTGCTCCTCCACACTCCTGAGTGGTAATCAAAAATTAAGGCTGCCTGACAATTTGCTGAGATCACAGCTCCAAATACAAGCCAGTTATTCATTTTCAGTCCAATTTTCTTACATTACGGGTGAACACGTCTGTCTTTGAACAACAGGTTCACAAATAACGATAATCCCCGATTGTACTAAAAAAAAACTAGACTCAACATGCTCTTTGGTCGTTGAACAACAGAGTATCCCTTCAGTCTATATTCTTTGATAGGGTACTACAGTGAAGCTTGTAAATCAATAGACAGGCCCATATCATAGCCTAAATGGATGTGTCAAGTTGTAGAATCAAAGGAGGCATTGCTACCTTCGTGTGGCTTCCATAAAATTGACTGCATATGTGTGTTTCTCGGGGAAGGGGGTATGTGGACTTTTAAAATCAACATAGTTTGCCCTTACCGAAAGTGTACTGAATATGCAAAGTTACATATCCGAAAGTAGCAGAGATGTTTGACTATGTCGTTCATGGTAATACTGGACGAGGAAGAAAGTTGGAACAGGAACTGGGAATTAAACAGTGAGGGTTAAATATGAGTAGAGTTAACTAAAGAGGATAGACCGGGGAAAGATAAATTAGTTCGAGGCTGAGAGGGTGCGGGCGGTTTCTGACGTTATGAATTTTTTAGATTTTTAAAGTTCTGAGCGACCCCTCACCGTTCCTTCCTTCTCGCTTGTCTGCCGGATCTCATTCACATAGTATCACAGAGGCTCGATTTAAATTGAATACTGAGGTGGAATTCTCAGACATATTTGTGATCGATTCCCTGTCGTAACTCAGATGTGACTTTGCAAGAAGAACACACATTCACACACAATGATTCTCACAGGGCATATCTGACAGGCATGACTGCTGCTGCTTCTGGGGTGGTCCAGTATGGTTACGTGTGGAAGGCACTGTAGGTGGTGGTGTCTGTAGTGGTGAATTACGTATTGGTATCTTTTACAGTGATTTCTATGCTAGTATCTCTTGCAATGCATTCCATATTGGTCTCTCTAGCAGTGAATTCCATGTGGATATCTCTTGCTGTGAATATTATTTTGCTCTCTTTTGGAATGAACTCTGTACCAGCATCTCTTGCTGCAAATTCAGTGTTACTATATCTTGCAGTAAATTCTATGTTGCTATCTCTTGCAGTCAATTCCATATTGATATCTCTTGCAGTGAATTCCAAGTTACTATTTCTTGCAGTGAATTCATTGTTACCATCTTTCACAGTCAGTTCCATACTGATATTTCTTGCAGTGAATTCCATGTTACTGTCTCTTGCAGTAATTCCATGTTACTATTTTTTGCAGTGAATTCCATGTTACTATGTCTTGCAGTGAATTCGGTAGTAGTATTTGCAACAGTGAGATCCGCATTTGTACTGACAGTGGTGCTACCATGAAGTTTAAGAAGGCTGATACTGGATGCCAAAAAGAATCTGTGGAAATTTGTAGATGCCTCGGAGTGCTACGGACAGTGCAGGGAAATTTTTGTCTTTGAGGGCTCAGATAAAAGGCAATGGCACTTAAACAAATAAACCTAACTTTACTTACAAAATCACTACACAGCGCATCACAGAATTAGGTTCTTTTTATATAATAAATAAGTGTACTGATGGACACTTCTAACCTAACTATAATCGTTTACAAATTTACTCAGACAAGGTCAATCAGACACTCCAGCTAATACAGTACTAAATGGGGACAGTTACATTACTAGTTTGATATCAAAGAGTTGAATATAAATTCTTAACCAACGACTCGATGTCTTGGAGAATGCCTTACACTATATCACCAAACTAAGAGAGGGATTTAGAGGAGGCTGGAAGTGATAGTCGTTTTCACCTCTAGCCACGCTTGATATATATATCTCAGTAGCTATGCCTCCTTTCCTCCACTGACCTATCTTACAGCAGCACTATATTTCCAGTCAACTCCTAAAGGGGATAGTCATGATGGGTCATTCCAACAGGACTGGCTACTGCATTCTATGGGGGCAGTTCTCATCACTTGAGTTCGGCTGTACCTCCTTCATGTCACTGTAAGTCGATGCAGGTTTGGCTTTATCACATCTGATAGGGCGCCTGTCAGACTGGGCCACAACTGATCAAACACAGAGGTCAGATGAGATATGTTGCGGCCAAAATCAACATTAACACAGCTGGTTCCCCAGAGTTGAGCTCACACGGCTTCACACGGTCAATCCCAAGATTAGTGACTGAGCAGCAGCCAGTAACAATTAAGCAATGTTCCGTGAAAATCACTATAACACAATCTGCAACATAGGGTGGAAATGGAGGACACTGTTCTATAGTTACCACAGCTCCTCCCCTCTTCCCTTGGCCCTTTGATCCCCCTAAATTTTTCATTAACTGACCAGAGGCATCACATATCATAAGACGAAAATGGAATTTAGCCAGAATATAACAGTAACGCTATGCAGAGACAAATAAATAAATAAAAAAGATAAAAGATAAGAAAAAAAAAGCTATGGCAGGGTAGGCATCATTTTTATTAAAAAGAAAAGAAAAAGTGGACTGTGTACAGCCAATCTGTCGTCATCTGATGGAACTGGACCTCTCACGCAACTTGAAAACAAAATAATGGTTGCATGAGATTTGATCAGCTTTACTTCTGAAGTAGGAATGAATCTTCTTGGTACAAGTCTAATCACTCCTCCAGGCTTATTACACTTGGTCATAAACTAAGTCATTCATATTAACTCAGTATAGCACTGGTCCCAAGCCAAATTTAATGCAAATATAAAGCATTTCCAGGTGAGATTATGTCGTTCTTTGCATCCCTTCGATATACAAAGGCAGTGTTTGTTTTGCTGAGCAACTCACGATGGGGCTGATAGATCGCAGAGAACACGTGAAATGTTGTTATATTTGCAAACTTCAAATAGAATTCTCAAAAAGCAGTTCTGTCTGTACTGACTAAGTTTCTTCTTATCTATAAAGAAAGTGAAACGCGTATTTTATCAAAATATCTTCCAGTATAAAAATATGCACATTAAGCCTCTTTTATAAAGAGAATCTGGCAACCCGAAAAAATAAAACCTGTAGATGTACAGATAAATATCTAGAAGTTGACAACACTGGATGCCGATGCTGAGTTACAACCAGAGTGTTATGTTTTGCAGTGAGTTCTGTGTTGCTGCCAATGCTGAGCTACCGCCTGCACGTGGAGGACGTGGTGCTTGGGCTGGCGGGGTGTTCCATGTCAGTCACAGCCTACATCATCAGAAGTGTGGCGCCAAGTGACTCTCTCTTCTACCTCAGTAGGTCACCTCTGCCTCATTAAGATACGTGGGGCCATGTTTATCAACGTTCCTAAGCTTGATCTCTTCCGAGGACATGTTTTCTACTTTGTCTTGATACCCTGAGATGATTTTTTATCCAAATCGAGGAAGAACTTTAGTAGTGATGGACTTGATTAAGGATTCATCTAATCCCTCCAGTAGGAAAATTTTCTCCTAATGTGCCCAAAGTCGTCTAATAGTAGCAAGAATATAGTGAAAAATTGATTGTTGGAGGGAACTGGTTAATTTGTACGTACGTCTGCATGCATATATGTTTGTCTTTACTTCTGCGACATTATTTTACGTAACTCAGTGGTAGAAAAAGGCAATATTCTGGCTCTACATCCTGTACATGACACTTCTTTGTGACTAGGATCATATTCTAATGTTATTCTACAGTTACAACCTAGTACTCAAGATGGAGAGATGGACATTTTCGACCACGTTAAGGTGAAAAGAGTCTAGTTCGTGGTGAGCAATGAGGCTAAGTAGCAGAACAGGATGGAGTCTGCATCTTCCACATTTTAACTCAAGTGGGGTTTGAAATCAAGCTAGACCACGTCTTCCTCATTTAACTCAAGTGAGGCTCGAACCCCGCTTCAGCTCAACCGGGACTCGAACTCAGGCTAGTCCCCGTCTTGCACACCACAACTCGAGTGGGGCATGTACCCAAACCTCTGATCTAGAGGAATGCAGCCCACCTGCTCTGCCATGATGACGCCAAATTTTATCATCGATAATTATAGGTCCTAATTCCTAAACAGGCGCTGGAGAGGGACGCCTTCATGTGGTGGCACTAGTATAACCAGATGGCGCAACTGCTTGGTCTTACAAGTGTCCCTCAACTACTCTCCTGTCCGCCAAAACAAGGGTGGTGGACTGCAGCAGAAGGGCAACTGAAGTCTGCACAATCTACAGGGCTCACGTTCCAAATGAACCTGCCACAACAACTAGCATTTCTAATCCCAAATCTGTCTCAAACTTCAGTGACCTCCTGAACTTAGAAACATGGGAAAACTACAATACTCTTTTTACTCTAACTTGGCCTAGAATTGCCATCTCTGTCTTGAATGCTGAACTGTAACAAGAGATTAAAAACAGAATATTATGTGGTCACTAACAAGCAATATGGAAAGGATATAGAGCAGCAGCACTGTCTTTCCCTGTCATCGATCGACGTGAAATAAGCCTCAAAAGAAGAAAAATCTGGGCCACGTTGAGGTGGAGGAAGTAGATAGATCCCTTCTTTGCTACTTTACCAAAAGAAGGCTTAAGTGGAATGCTCACTGACTGGACGACGGTAAGTAATACAGGAAACTTTTGCTGAGTCCCAGTCTTCCCCTAGAATACTACCCATAACTGTTGTCATAACCAGGTCCCCTATGTACAGTACTTCAGGTGAACAAAGAGAAGAAGAAGCAAAGTTTGTCTAAGAGTGTGATTGGTCCAGGAATCGATCGCAGGTTTTCCGGTTGCCAGCTGGACGTGTTAACCTATGCACCACTCGTTTCCCCATTCGACCACTCCGGCCACAAGACAACCCCCATGCCTCTTGATACACTCCACTGCTATTTGACACTGCTTTAATACTTGACACTCCCCTGCCACTGGACACACTCCTCTGCTACTTGACACTCCTCTGCCAGTTGACCACACCTGCCATTTGACCATATCTTCCACTTGACACTCCTCTGCCATTTGACACTTCTCTGCCGTCTGACATTTCTCTGCCACTTGATACTCCTTTGCCACTTCACATTTTTCTGCCACTTGATATTCCTATGCCACTTGATGTCCCTCTTGTCGCCAGGTTACGTAGTGTCGTCCCTACGTGGGATACCTCTCCTGGTGGGCCGCTCCATCATCTCCAAATCTGTGCCTGTAGACGAGCTGGGCAGGATATTCTCGGTCCTGGGGTCCTGCGAGGCAGTAGTACCACTGCTCTTGTCGCCTGTCTTCACCTTCATCTACAATGCCACCATCCTCGCCTTCCCGGGAACCATCTACTTAGTCACTGCTGTCTTTTATTTGTTCATCGTTATCGTTTATGTGTGAGTTGTAGCCTAGAGACTTGGAGTTGCATTCAAAGTAGCTTTGGAGATCATTTGAATGTGCATAGCAGTACTGACGACAATATCGCAAATAAGAGATGTACAGCATCCTCATGAAAGCAGGGCTGGGTGTAGGACTAACATGCGCTTTGCGGTAGACCTCACTTGTGGTGACAGATTACTTCGCGTAGTTGATCGACTGTTCAAGTTTCCATCTTGTCTTCCCTCTATTTTCCTAGAAGGTTTCTGTTGTGCTTGATTCACTGGCAACATTTATCTCTACTACGAAGTATATCTGCCTTAATCCATTTTTTGTGGAGGCATGAGTCCACATTCACTATAACCTCACTTTTATAGGGCAGTTATTGTCTTTAAGGATTTTGCTAATAAGGTGTTACAGTTGCTCTGCACATTCTACATTTGCTCTGAAGTATCCTTATGGTAAAACAACAATGCTTTCAGATTTCTGTGAACTTTCTCTCAGCTGAATATAATCGTCTGGCATAGGCTGGAATAAATACATGGAGTTGTTCCCACGGTGAGAGAATTAACCGCCAAAGCTTGGAGGATTCACGAGCAGAGTCCTTACACAGCACTTCGTTTTATCAGAGAAGTAGTCTGTTTTCATGCAGTCATAGCTCCGTAGCTAGCGCACAGAACTTTCAGTAAAGATCCGAATACTCACCAATCCTTCATCTCCCCATTGCAAGTGTCCCAGGTCTCTAAATGGAGGCGTAGAGGAGGTAGGAGGTGATGAATGTAGGCAATCTGGGGGGTCACAGAAGGCTGTGTTTGGAGGAGTGGGTGTGTCAGTGGCTACAGCACACAGTCAGTATGCCTGCTTGGGCCTGATGGGGATTCCCTGCTTGCATTTGCTCACACTCCTACTTGCCCCACTTGACCCTGACACTCCTCTCCACTGCCCCTGCCACTGCCACATGAATGAATCAACATCGCTTGTGCATGTGGCTAGCTCAGTTTATTCACCCAAATTTTCCAGCCTTTCCAGAATGACACTGTGCACTAAGGTGTATGGGATGGGAGAGAGAAAAGATATTCCAAAGTTTATTACACACCATTTGCCACAAAGGTTACTTTCACTTTCTCTGTGAGTATGTTCTCTGTGTAACATAAGATCACCTTAGTTATCCCTGGTATCATTTTCTTTCATTACACCTGTATTTTTTTTTCTAAAGCACTTACTTGAACAAGCTCTTACTGCACTGGAGGAACCGCACAAAGAAATGCCAGCATACTATGACAAAACAATTTTCTCATAAATTGCAGTAGATTACTGCAGCACTTATCGGCACTTGTACTGTAAGTTTACTTTCACTGTACCCTGAAATCGTTTCTTCATATCCGTAATTTTTCTTATATTCTAAATTCTTATGTAGTAAAATCACTTACTTGGCTATGTTCTTCCTGCACTAGAGAACCTTCACAACATGCTTCCTAGTTCACTGTCACAACCAATCTAATTTGCATGCATATTGCACTACATTAAGTGAATTTGCAGATGAACTGCAAATTCACTTACACTTTAACCTGAGAATGTTTTCTTATGCCTGTACTTTTCCTTATATTCTAAATTTTTACTTAGTAATCTCAATATGTACATCAGGGCTATTCAACTGCTTCAGGAGTAGGGCCATATTATGAAACTCAGATTAGCAAAGGGCCATACATTATGTTACCTCTATTTCTTTCCTCTCTATCTAAACAGTTATACACAAAAAGAAATGAAAAATTCATATATTATTTGCGTTTATATTTTCCACTAAATAAAAATTTACAAAACTTTCTGTTTTATGCCTGTTTATTTATTTTCATTCTTCTGAGTCAGTCCAAGGACCAAACAAAAACGACTCAAGGGCCGGATTTGGCCTGCTGTGCCCCAGTTGACTAGCCCTGATGTACGTTACTTTCACTTTCCAACACACCGGTCCCTAATACTTCAGCTCAGGATGATAACTGAAGAAGCACCTGGTGCACAGTACCACCTTCCACTCACTGGATTGCCAGTGCATCTCCTTGCGAACTTGTTGCTGTTGCGGAGTGTTCAGGCAGACATGGTATCACTTGTACAGTTTTTTCCCCCTGCAGGTGTGTACCCCAGGTTCACAGTGTGGTGATGCAAGATGCATTCTGCCTGGGTGACTTTATCAGGCAGAACAACAACACTGTGTCCCCTTGGCGCCACTGGCTGAACAAATCCATACTCTGCCAGTAGCTTACACACGAGTTCTTTCTCAAAGTCACATAGAAAAAGGCCTGTGTCAACAACCTGCCTAAACTGTATGAGTGCGGTCATCACAGTGATATCAAGAAATGTGTAGAAAGGCCTTCTTTTACCACCTGCTGCACTTCCTAAGAAGTCAATGGCACCTATCTGCATACTGGACTTAATGATGGGTTGCATGTTTATGTCATACTCATCAACCACATCATGCATGATCTAGAGCTCCTTGGTCCTGTGGTCCTGCTACCCAGTGGCCAGTATCACACTCTGTGAACTATGGTACTTACGTTGACATGGATGGTCAACATGTTACCACATTTCCTGCTGTGTAAAGCTCCCTTTTTGGTCTTTGTGGGGAAGGCAGGGTAGTGCTTTGTCTTGGGCCCAACAGCACCACATGTTCCTGTCTTATGTTCAAGGAGAAATTTTGTCAATGCCAGGGATGTGTAGCAGTTACCAGTGAAAAGAATGTTGTCAGCCATGAAGTACTTGTCCATTATCACTCACACTGGCGCCTGAGTAGCCGTATGGGTCATCACTTGGGACATTCACATCAAATGCTGAGTACACAACAAAGTCCAGCACATATCCAGTCTTGGAGTCACAAACGAAAAAGAATTTGATGCCAAAACAATAACATCTGGATGACATATACTGGATAAATACTGGTTGTCCCTGGAACAAAACAAGTGACCCATCTACCACCACTTTCTGGAAAGGCCGAAAAAACCTGGTGAAAGATTCCTTTAGCATGGTCAGAATTGGGCAAATTTTCCACAGTTTGTCACTGGATGCAAGTCTCAGGTTGGGAAAAATGGGAAGGAACCACAGAACGGCAATGTAGTCGTCCTGCAACACGAGCTTCTGAAAGATAGATCTGGCTGTGAGATCGTCCATGATTCAGTAGCTCTGCATAACATGCATTTTTATGTGTGCCATCAATATGGTAAGCGCTAGCTAGCCACATGTATAATTCATCCGCCTCCTGGAGATGCCTTTCTCTGATATCTGACTTTTCATGGAAGGGGAGGCCAAGACAGCATAGGGAGCTTTCCTGGTGATAGTTGGTCTCATGCACCAGGTATTCCATCACAGATAATTTAAAAAAATGCCCTGAAAAAGAAAAAAAAATCCAAGATGTGTGAGTTTGCTGTCCCCATGGAAGTCTACCTGAATGCATGCCTGAAAATCATCAAAGGCAGTCACCACAGGCTCAAACCCTTCCCCTTCCTCCCAAACAAAAGTGTCCATTGCCCCCACACATGATCTGTGGAGCTAGGGTGATGAGCACATGCACCATGAACACCTCAGCCTCTTGACTTGCCAGCACGTCCAAGTGCGCAGCCTCTTGCATGGCAGGGAGGGAAAGTAGAACAGGGTAAGTCAGAGGGTGCTGATTCATCAAGCAGCAGTGCCTAGGGAGTGCTGAAAGATGATGCTGTCTCCTGCAGCTGCCCATGTGGTCGCCTATGTTGTGGTAAGGGCACAGATGGAGGACCAGGCTGTAGAGATATCACTCTAGATGTTTCAAACTGGGGCGATGTGGAGAGTGAAGGCATGGAGTCTCTTCTTTGTCACTGCATAGTTGGCAGAGTGGCCAAAATGTGGCATTTCATCTGCATATAACTTCAGGGTGCCCGAGCCTTGGCATCTCAGTCTGATGCCTCAGAGGAGTCTCCCGTGTAATTAGAAGGGTAGGGGATGTCAGAAGACACTGTGAGATTATCGGCCATCACTGTGGGGTCATCTGATTCACTCTCAAGTGACAGCATGGAGTTATGGGACGAGGCACTGGAGGGTAGCCGGGGCATGTCACTCTCCACACGGTACCTCCCACTCTCAGATGCCATCTTGCCACTTGATAATGATGACATCATCATCCCCAATACCCTGCTGATAGCATTGTCACCCAACCTCCCCCTTGGATGCGTGGGAGGCTTGGCAGGGGTGGAGGTGGCAGGGGTTGGGTGGCCACTTGTGGTGGGGAGGGAACTGGATGACACAGGTCCTGAACTCGTCGTTGTTTGCACTAGTGTGGCGAGTGGAAAACTGGTCTGGGCACCTATGAGCCTCCTAGATGCCTATGTGCCTCACAGGGCACCACTGAAAATGGGTAGGAATTCGAAACGTGGTGGGAAGTGCAAAGTGACTATAGCCATCATCCAGGTTGTCCTGGCCACCTGTTTCATGACGGCTATGACAGTAATCTGAGCTTTGGGCGTTAATGGTACAGCATCAGTATTAACACTCAGGTTCCTATGAATCACTTTCATTGGGACATAATCATTTGGCTTTACTCTGAAAACATAACTAAAGTGGTCCCATTCATGAGTAAGTACAAATTCCCTCTACCTCAGAGTTTATTTTCTCGAATCTAGCAATGTTATATAATAAGGTTTTTAATAATGTATGTACACAACACTCACAGAAGAAAGAGAAGCAGAGATATACAAGGTGCATTCTAGAAGTTTTGAGACTTTTTGGGGAGAAACATTTATTTATTTCAAAAAAGTAAAAAATTCTGATCTCCTTCAAAATAGGACCCTTCAACTTCAATGCACTTGTTGTAGCGCTCCAGCCACTTCTTGAAGGCCCCCTCATAGTCCTCCAAAGTGAAGGTGTCTAGGACCCTTGTCACAGCCTCCTTCATTTCCTCAACGTCTCCAAAACGACTGCCCCTGAGGTTCTCCTTCAGCTTGGGGAATAACCAGAAGTCTCAGGGGGCAAGGTCTGGACTGTAGGGAGGGTGAGGGACAGTCTTGACGCCCATCTCTGTCAAGTATTTGGTCACCAGGATGAAATTGTGGACTGGTGCATTGTCCTCGTGCAGGTGCCAACGACCCGATTTAAAAAGCTCTGGCCTGTTGCGACAAAATCTCTTCCCGAAGAATTCTGTGTACAGTTGCCACACCGACTCCAAACTGTGTACTTATTGTCTGAATAGATACACGACGGTCCTCGTCCAGAAAAATGCGAATTTTCTCAACCAACTCTGGTGTTCTGACGTCCCTCTCCCTTCCGCACCTCTCATCGTCTCTCACCTCCTCTCTGCCGTCCTGGAACCTCTTGTGCCAGCGAAAAACAGATGCTCTGCTCATACTTAATCCATAAGCAGTCTGGATCATTTCATAAGTTTCTGTAGCGTTTTTGCCCAGTTTAACACAAAACTTTATTGCGTAGCGAGCTTCCAAATTGTCTTCACGTCCCGACTGCATTCTGCGAACTAGTCAGCTGTGACAAGCGGTGTATAGTAGGGTGCCTTCAACCGGGAAAAACAAAATTTGGCATGGTAAATTAATAGATGTATAGTAATGATGTATTAAAGTGACAATAATCTAGGACAGTTAGAAGTGCCTCTCCCAAAAGTCTCAGAACTTCTAGAGTGCACCTGCTATCAAGCTTTGTCATCTTGATATAGAGGGCGGTCCATATATAATGCTCATAGTCCACTCCATTTTGCGATTTCTTGTGTGGTGCAGGGGTCAACTTTAAGAGTGATTGCTCTGCATCATTTATTAATTTCATACTCCCATTGCCACATCCACGCCCACTCCAACAAACTAGACTGTTCCCACAACATGTATGAGACCATCAGGCGAGTTCCTAGCAAGCACTATTTTATGGGCCACCCACTATTAACATTGTTTTTCATGTTGTATTTTCCAGGCAATATCCTACAAAGATTTATTTTCCCCTCAGATGGTTGTTTCTCACCAACAAACATTTATCGTCAGCTGCCCCTGATGTCACAGAAAGGAGTTCATCCAAAGAAGAACTATTGGAGTCAGAGTTACGTGGGTACAATACATTTTCTTGAATTTCTGAACACTCCTTATGAACCTTCGCCATCATACCTTTATAGATGGTTTGTTTTCATCTGACGGAACTGGACCACTCCCACATCTTGATCAGTAGGTCGTCGTTACATAAAATTAAACTTTAATTATGGGGTAGGAATTAGTCTCCCTGGTTATCAATCAATTCGACCTTCGAGTCTGATTACATTTGACCGTCAACTGAGCTGGAAACACAGCAGTCAGTCACTCCGACCTTATGATCATGCAGCTGCGAATGTGAAGTTAAAGGCGTCCTCACTTGAAAGTGTGGAACGTGATAGAGTGAGCAAGCTTGATCATACTGTTATTGCTAAAAGAAATATGCCAGTCCCACCTGCTTGATATTAATGCAAACCTAGAAGTTTTGAGACAAGCCACTTAAATAACATCAATTATTTTTCTTTAAGTTTGCCAGCGGCGTGCATAAGTACGCTGCAGCTTTCATAATTTTTTAGATAACCCAGTTTTGGTGCTTTTTTTTTTTCAGCAGTGTGGTGGCAAATTTTGAGAAAAGCGGCTGAAATTCACCAAATACCTAGCCACACGCTTTCGAACGTGTACGCAGATCCGCTATTTCTTTAATAATTCTAAAGAGAACTTAATTTTGGTGCTCAGCATGGAGCTTTTTCGCTATTTGCACCTATACATTGGCAGCTTTTGAAAAAAAGAAATTTACATATTATCAACTGCTTTTTCATATGCATTCAACAAAGTTCATAGGCTTCCTGTAGCTATATTTGTTTCCGAGAAAAGTGAGTTTTGGAACTGTTCTCTACCACCGTGCTACACGTTGCTCATGTCAGTAAAATACAATATGGAAGGTACCGTAATAGACTAATATAGCTTGTGATCTGGCTAACAGCAGGTATTACTTTTGGATACAAGTACTGTATCTTTGGGAGGTTGCTGATCAAGAGGGTGTATGCCCCTCTCCCGGGACAATTTAATGTAAAGCACGTAAATTTCCCGTGAAACACACTTTATTACATCACGTATAAAGTTATAGGCGTCTTAACTTGAAAATGCGGAACGTGCTCGAGCCAGGAAATTGACTGAAGTTATTGATTTTGGTTTTAAACATTGTGCATAGGTCTGCTGTAGTTTTAATATTTTCCGAAATAACCCGGGTTCGGTGTTTTTTGTGTTTTTTCTGCAAAACGGTGGCGAATTTGTAGATATGCCACGTAATACCTACTTATAATCCATAAACTTACCAACGATGTCCGTAGGTCCGCTGTAGCTTTATTTTTTATTTATTTATTTTTTTTAATAACTGGGCTTTGGCATTGAGCTCCGCTACTGTAATACATGTCTGATGGTATTCTCGCTTGCATCGCTTGCTCGAACATTCAGTGTATATTGTTAACAAAGTTGAGGGTGGAGGTTTAGAGTTTATTTTGGCTATTATACGGGAATAAATGCTGATGTCTTGAATTATGATTTCTAGTTTTTGTTACCCACGATAGCTTATTTGAGCGGGCGTTGATAACAGATATCACTGTATCTCCCGGATTTTTTGCACGTTGCCATTATTATCGCCCGCCTTTAGAATGCGGAACGATAATGTTTTGCCTGCCTCTGTGTGTGTGTGTGTGTGTGTGTGTGTGTGTGTGTGTGTGTGTGTGTGTGTGTGATGAATTATTAGGAAGAAAAAATATGTAATGTTAGCCGCAAAGGAAAAAAATTATGTTTACACAGAGCCAGTCAATATATATATAATTGGGCCTGACTTGGTATATTATAAATGTTAATTACCTATTGACAGGTAACAAATATGCCTGGGCCGTTGTGCTAAGTATAGAAACATTTAATTGGTATTATTTCAAATGACACTGTTATGCAACACGTTCAAGTCTCCTTGTGTAGGTTACGTGCTTCTCAGCCAACCGGCCACGAATTACAAACACAGCCTACATACACACACGTACAGTATATATCCACATATACATAATTTTATATTATGCACAATTATGCGATCAGACCAGTGATTAAATTGTTAAGTTCATTTCGGTTATTACATTGGTTGGCCGCAGTCTGGGATGTGAGACGAGGCTTGGAGGGCAATGTTGTTGGTTACCTGACAGCCTCCTAGTCCTTACATCCCAGGGACGAGTTGTTGCGTGTGGTCCGCAGCGTCCACTATGGTGGCCTCCAGTGCTATGCTATCATGTGTGTTCGAAACTCACCAAATTAATCACCAAGGGGAGAAACGAGTGATATAATGGGGTCTATAAAAGCCAGCGTTGCCCAGAGAAAAAACGGCCATCTTTTGGCTTAGTTGTAATGCACGCGCGTTTGTAGCGTGAGGGTTAGAGATCGCAACTGGGTCAGGTCACTGATTAATACGTCAAGTTTTATTTCGGTTATTGCATCTGCTCCGTCGGTATTTCCCGTGAACGACAGAGTAAATCCTGTATTCTCTAGGCCCTGCATTAAAAGTTGTCTACGGAGTCACAGGAGAAGAGGCTGGTGGCATATGGTGACGAATGGAATACGGTACCAGTATACAAAATCTTACGTACGCAGAAATTGCTGTGTCGCTTGCTGATCTTTTCAGACCAGCTCAGGATTTTGTATTTGTGAGCGGCGAAGTATGAAAGAAAGTATAAATAAAAATAGGACCATGGCTGATGGGAGACGTGACTCACAGAGTAAGTTAGAAAGAGTGAATGTGGACCTAGCTTAGATGCCGTGATAGAAAAAGAGGTAAATGTCGAAAGTAATTGGATATCATAGTGGTTTAAGAAGGTATAATGGCTGGTGCTATGGAGGCCGAGTTATGAAAAAAGGTCTGAAATCTGAGGCTGCAAGAGGACTGCATGAAGAAGCAAGTAGTATTTCATCCAGTAAGTGAGCAAGTTGCTCCTTTGATAAAGTTTTCTTGATTGTTGTTTGCAGCCACAGAAAACGTAGTTGAAATGGTTTAGTGGCTCCCTATCATATTTTTATTTGCTTGGCGACTTCTCTCGAGTTGGGCATATTGTCTGTTTATCTTTTTAAAGCGATAACCCCTTCCATAGTTTCATTCTTGTTTCTCTAAGATGATTTTAGTCATCTTAGGGAGGTATTCTAGATGTGAACGTAATAATGAAAGCTATATCTAACCCTTCTAGTTCGAGAAATCAGTCCTAATCTTAAAACAGTCATTAGGAGATATCAGATAACAGGTAATATACATTTCGTCGTGAGGCTGGGGGGCTCAAAAGGAATTTCATGTGGATATACAGTGTTGTGGTAACTAGAGATTGCCTACTATGCACTCATGAATGTAGTGTGACCTATGTACCTACCTATACAGTATATCTAGTGACCAGCCAAATGGTTTCCTGCGTCACTTACTCTTTAGGGTGGTAATTACGTAGCCACTAGATGGACGCCTGTAAGTCTAATGGGTCAAGATGCTTCAACCAGATTTGACCCATTAAAGACAGAGCTCCATTTTTTTCTTCTTAATACTCACACAGCACTGCTAAGGGGCATGTGAGTGACCATAAGTACTCTAAATGTCTAGAGAAAATAGGCTCAACCTTGACCCCATAATTCTGATTTAAGAGACGGCGAAGGACTACATGATGGATGGATGGATATGCAATGGAAAATCGCGAACATCTGTGGCATTCCAATAACAGACCAACAACTCTATTATATGGAACTTTAATCTTCAGTTCCGTCGCTCAGGTACCGCATTTATAATATTGCACCAAAGTACTTTATACTCATCACATTACCCAGTTCGTCTCTCACAGTTTACTATATTTATTTTACACTGACTTAGCGTAGACTTTGTCCCTTTGGCAGCTTATTTCACGTAGCTCAGTGGCGAAGAGACTATACTTAAGTTCCATGCCCTTTTCATAGCAGTTCTTCGTGACTAGCACCATATTCCAGTGTCAATCTAGTGTTACAACTTGGCATTCAAGGTGGAGAGATGGTAACTGTGGATCAAATTAGAGTAAAAGCAACAGAGCCTATCACAATGAGAGCCACTGTCACATCCAACAATCATCACTTTACTTTTGCTTATTCGCTTTCAAACCACACTGCTCACTGACATTCATAAAATTCTGAAGCCATTTATAGTAGTATTAGTGGTAGTAGTAGTAGTAGCAGAAGTTGTTGTTGTTGTAGGTTCATCTGTTGTCCAGGTTCATCTGAAATGTGAACCCAGTGGAATGCAGGCTGAAACTGGCCTTCTCCCACAATCCACCATTCTCTTTCGGGGAATAGGAAGGGAGTTGAGGGACGTTTGCATAATCAGGCAGTGGAGCCGCATGGTTTTATCAGTGCCACCACAAGAAGGCGTCCCTCTCCAGCACTGAACCCATCTGCTGCGATCCTGTTCACTGTGAGCATGGAACACTGCATCCTCTGCATACACGGGATTTGAAATTACTGCAGCCTTCTCCATTATTCCTCTCATGGTCGGGACAGTTCTAGCATTCTGATGAAACTAACGCCAGATTGTTTTTTGCAGTTGAGAGAGAGAGAGAGAGAGAGAGAGAGAGAGAGAGAGAGAGAGAGAGA
>JAGKTI010001760.1:0-21436 GCA_018397915.1 Birgus latro
TGTGTGTGTGTGTGTGTGTGTGTGTGTGTGTGTGTGTGTGTGTGTGTCGTACAGTCGCACTCAGAAGTAGGTATACAAAATAAACCCGTGATATTCCTAGTAATGTTCAATGTAAGTAGGATATAGGCCTGTTCCACTCCTGCCTGGTACACTGATCATCGTTGCACCAGGCTTCAGGCGAATTAGTTTAACGCCCCACCAGCAGACAACACTACAGCAGGTAACAGGAACAGGTGTGTATTCAAACTTACGAACGCGGCTGTACGTACCGATATGTATGTGCTCAATCCATGAACCAGGTGAGTTTGTGCTCACAGGTGTTCGCTGACCGGGGGAGGGGGGGGGGGGGGAGCGAGATTGGAGGGAGGGAGAGGGGGATGCAGGGAAAGAGGGAGGTAAGCTCTCTCCCCCATCACCAACACTGCACCATATTTTTTAGCGTCTTTCACTACTTAATATGTTCCCTTGTATGGCATCTAATTGTCGTGCTGTCTTCAGATTATATTTTTCCCAGTTTAGGTATTACGGTGGGGTGAGGTGAGGGGAGGGGTGAGGGGGTAGGTTCACCCTCACCACCAACACTGCACTGGCTTTTTGATCACATTACCTTGTTAAAGTGAATATCATCCCCTTCAGTACGATGATGTCTATTTAAAAATGACAGGGTGGGGGATGGGGTGATGTGAGGGTAGGGGTGGGAAAGGGGATGTGGTGGGGGATGGGGGTGGGAGGAGAGGAGGTGATGTGAGGGTAGGGGGTGGGGGAGGGGTAAATTCTCCCACACCACCACCACTGCTCTGGCACTTGCTTGTTTCACCCTCATGTTAATCCCCTTTAATCGACACGATTGACCTTTAAGCCTGACGTTATTTTTTATTTATGGTACCACTGGATAATTATTTTCAGCTAAAGAGATCATTGGCAGCGACTTAAGAAACTACCTTCACTTACTCCTTCATTAAAGCTGAATAAAATCGTCTGAAGATAGCAAGAATGAAATGGGTCCTGGGACTGAAGGGGTTAAGGTGAATAATATTATCTTGACTACAGTGGGGGATTCAGCTTTTTTTTCATGTCACCTCCAGAAGATTTTTATTAAGCTTAGAGTGTCTTAGTAGTGGAGGGATTAGTGATGCTATATATAAGTTCTCCAGTTCTCTCAAGCTGAAGAAAAGTAGGCTGGGGCTAAGAAGTATATTAAAAAGGATTTCATTGTAGTGAGATATTAAGGTGACAGTCCATCCATCTACCAGTACATCCATTTGTCAGTCCATCTGCCTGTTAGTATTTGTCGGTATGCAAGTGTATTATCCGGAAATGTTATAAGAGCATATATTTTAATTGTCACTGATACGATAATATAGGTCAGCAAGGTGGTGGTGGTGGTGATGATGTGGGTGTTGGTGTTATTAAAGTAAAAGCATGCAGGTTGGTGTCATGTTTTTGTCACATCCGACACTCATTACCGCGCTTTATTATTATTTTTAATTACGGCACTCCAATCGGATTGAGCCGGTGGAGGAATATATCCAAGGGATGGTTGGGGTTTATTGCTCACGTAATGCCACTCAGGGATGAGTGAGGCTGGTCACTCTCATCTTAAATGTCATGACCAACTTGCCTAGCCCCGGGCTCCGACGCTTCTCATGGGGCAACGTGGGATTGGATGATGGATGAATTATTTTCGTTGTTTTTGCAGTTGTTTATAAATTTTGAGACTGAAATCTTCATAGGATTATTTTGAAGTGCAATCCAACATTGCAAAGCGTCAAAAAATGCTCCAAGCAACGATGACTAGTGAGCGATGTGGCAGTCAGTCACTCAGGGAAGGGTACACATTTTACTACCAGCATGGAGTTTTTACCGCAGTTACTGCCTCCATAATGCCGTAAAAGAAAATTAGAAAGGATTTTTATTTTTTTTCATTCATGTATATACAGTATTTATATTTATGAAACTCGACTCTACTTGTTTGGGAAGAGGATGTGTTTTGATGTTAATTCTTTCAGCTGGACATTTTTTTTCCCCCCGATACTATTCATACTAAGCGCCCCCCCACCCACCCCCACTTTTTTGGGGGGGGTGTCAAGTGGTTAATGGTGATTGAACTTAGTCTCTGCTTTTGAAAGTTTTCCAGATGAATATGACATTGTGGTAGAATGATGTAAAATATGATGTGGAAGAATGACCGTGGTATTAAGATGGTTATTTCGATGGCGTTTTATTTCGGTTTATTGTTATCGTGAGGCGATTTTGTTCTGCAATTCAGGGATTTATCGAACTGGAAATAAGATATAGATGTAACTTTTTTGTATATTATTGTGTGGGGTTGTTTATAATTGGCAGAAAGGGGGGGGGGGAGAGTACTCACACTGAATGTATACGTGCTTACGTGATAAGTGTAAGGAGTCGGCGTCCTGGCGCGCGCGCACACACACACACACACAGGTGGTGGGTGTGGTAGTAGTGGTGATGGTGTTGTGGTTATATGATGGCAGTGGGTGTTTGGTAGTTGTGATGGTGGTGGTTGTAGTGAGGTGGCGATAGTGATGGTTTTAGTATAGTGGTTGATGGTGGTGGTTATACTGTAGTGGTGGTGGTGTAGGTGTGTGGGGGGGTAAGGTAAGCAGTGGGCGAGATGGAACCGGTTTGAATGAAGGATGAGTTGGGCGTCGTGTTGCTGTTTTTGCTTATCACTTCATAGTGTTACTGTGTGTTAATGTTTGTGTATGTTAATGTGTGTTAAGGCTTTGTGTGTGTGTGTGTGTGTGTGTGGACTAGTGTGTTTTTGTGGGGGTATTGATGCAGGGGGATGTGACGAGACAAAACCGTTTTACTTTCTGCCACCACTGCCCTGAGATCTTCCTTTTATCTCACCACCCCTGGAATAACCAAGAAAGGCCCTTACTAAGAACCCTGTAATTACGTGGGAACCAGGCTCGTTACGCTAGAAAGACACCCACCAGTCCCTCTGACATAATAACCGGCAGGAAAAAGAAAGAAAAACAGGTGCTACGCAGTGAATTCGGTTTCAACATTATATGGTTGTTGAGGGGGAAAATAGATGGTGGTAGGGAGGGGAAGATGGGGTAGTGGGAGAGGGAGGAAAGGAAGGAAGGAAGGAGGGGAGAGTTGGGATGGGGCAAAGACGAGAGAGGAAGGAGTAGAGTGTTTTGAGATGAGACGTGAGGTTGGAGAGAAAGGATGAAGGGAAGGAGGGGGTAGGTAAAGGAGGGAATGGATTGAGGGAAAGGTAATGAGATGTGAGGGAGGGAGGAAGGAAGGAGGAATGTTGGTGAGGTGGAGGGAAGGGAGATGAAGGTGGGGGAGAGAAAGGTAAGAATGAAATTGCAGAAGTACTTGGTAATGTAGACGGGTGGAGCGCTTAAAGGAGTGGTAGAGAGAGACTGGATGGAGGGAGGGAGGGAGGGAAAGGAAGAAACGAGCAGGTGCAAGAAAGGGAGGGGAGGGGAGAAGAGGGAGAGACGAAGGGGGAGGTAGGATACGAGAGATTAGGGAAGGGGTCACAGGTAGGGAGGCTTAGAGAGAGAGGAGGCGGGGGGAAGGTGATTGTAAAGATTTAGTAAAGAAGATACAGATGGGATTGGAAAGATGAACAGACAGATAAGGGAGAGGTACAGAGAGGCTGAGTAAGGCGAGGGGCGGGGGAGAGGGAGGGAGGAATGGAATGATGGTGGAGAGGGGAGGGGATAGGGGGAGGCAGAAGGGAAGGGCATTGAAGGTGAGGGAGAGGTCGACGAATGGAGATCTTTTACTTGTTTGATTCTTAACCTTTATCAATGAATTTTATCTTGACTTTCTTAACAGTGGGGAAGATTATGGTTTGTGGGTGGGGAGGGATAAGGGGGCGGAAAAGAGGGTGAATAAAATGTTTAACTGAGAAGGTATCGGTGCAAAACATAGCAAGTGGAATGCAAGGATGGCTGTCTATTCTTTTCCCTATGATAACTAGTTCTTGTTACTGCCAGGCGATGATGTTTTAGTCCCACGTTGTGAAGGTATTGGATTGTGTGTAGAGTCTAGTGCAATGGTGCGTTTTCTTATGCTTACTGACCCCTGTTTGAATGAACGAGTTGCCTCCTTTATGATGGTTTGTTATTGCTGTTGTTCCTCCTGTGAAATGCTTTCCTTCAGCTTGGGGATTGTCTTTCATATTGAATTGGTTAACGTTATTATGAGAGAGAGAGAGAGAGACGGGGGTGGGGGGTAGTGGTCAAGGGCAGCATGACTATAGCATGACGTCACCGCTAACTCAACACACACCGGCCGGCAACACCGTATCACTCCCCCTCGTACAATTTTTTTTTTTTTTACCCTTACGCCGTCTCTCTCTCTCTCTCTCTCTCTCTCTCTCTCTCTCTCTCTCTCTCTCTCTCGATACTCTGCTTTCTCTTCTTTTTATTACCCGGCGGAACTGAACCACTGACGCAAGTTCAGTAACAAGTAATGGTTTCGTGAAGTTCTATAGAGTCGTAGTTATTAGGTAGGAATGAGTCTCATTGGTTACTAAGGTTCCTAAGGCCTTCCCATCTAACCACACCTGGCCGTCAAATGAGCTGAAAGGGGTTATACTCTTTCTTCCATACCCCTCACTCTTCCTTTCTTCATCCCTTCCCTCCTCCCACTCCCTCCTCTTACCTTCCCTCGCCCTCTTCCTTCTTTATAGTCTTCCTTCCCTTACTTCCCCTTCCCGAAGTCACTCCCCCCACTCTCCTTTCATCCATCCTCCCACTCCCCCACTCTCCTTTCATCCTCCCCCTTCCCCCACTCTCCTTTCATCCTCCCACTCACCCTTCCCCCACTCTCCTTTCATCCTCCCACTCCCCCTTCCCCCACTCTCCTTTCATCCTCCCACTCCCCCTTCCCCCATTCTCCTTTCATCCTCCCACCCCCCCCCTTCCCCACTCCCTCAACTCGCCTATCCTCTCCACTCCCCCCCTTTCTCGTCCCTTCCCCTACAACCAACACACCATAGGTAGGATGGACTATAACATGTGAGGTGCAGTCATTAGGCTCAGATTATCACCTATTTGGGTAGTTCCGGGTGGGAGAGAGAGAGAGGGGGGGGGGAGCTCGTATTTTGTGATTTTAGAGATTCCGTAACACCTCTTCCCTAGCGATTAATTTTTCACAATTTATTTTTCTAATATGAGTATGCATACATAAAACAAGTCATTTAGTAATTTGGACCCCAGTATCATAATGTGTTATTTATACGCACATCAGTACGATATAAATAACTCATAAGTAGTCATTTAGTAATTTGGACCCCAGTATCATACTGTTATTTATACGCACATCAGTACGATATAAATAACGTACAAATGACAACTGAGAGAGAGAGAGAGAGAGAGAGAGAGAGAGAGAGCAGACTAAGCCTTCAATACCAGGCACTCGTTGATGACTCGCGTATATAGATAAACACCGCTGTTGCCTTATCGGGGTCAGATGATCACACTCATTCACCTCACCATCACAACAGACAAGCCTTCAACCTAACCCCCCTCCCTCCAGAAATATAAATAAATGCCCGATTGAAGTGGCCAGTTTCATGCGGTCCAGATGAACCTAGGGTTGCAACTACCACTTCTGCTATAGTATAATTCTGAGCTGAAGAGTTAACGAGCTCCCTCGGATGAAAACAAACCATTTATAGCATCTTTTCTTTACCTGTTATTTCTACAAGATATTAATATTTTCTTGACGCAAAGCATGGGCATGTCGGAAAATATACAACACTAAGTTTGTAGATGGAGGGATGGAGTAGAGAGGTATATGAGAGAGGTGCAAGTAGGGGGGAGGGCATCCAAGTGGCAGGGGACATGGAGGGAGTTTGTGGCCACCCTTTGCTGAATTAGGGCATCTGGCTATAGATAGATATAGGAAATTCATGGGGTGTGTTAACGTGATTTACACTTGTCAGGTGGAAGCCAAATACAACGAGGAACAGGCGGCTGAGTGTCTTCAATGGATCGCCGAAGTCACCGGTTATGACATCAACCAAAGTGGCGCAGCTGACAACTTCTACGAGGTGCTCAGGGATGGATGTCTTCTTTGCGAGTGAGTGTTCACTTTTATTTAGGTAATTGTTTTCTATTTTGTTTTTGCTGCTGCTAGTGGTGTTTTTGTTGTGGTCCCAGGCTTATTTGGACTTGAACTCCATGGACTGGAGGCTAAAATTGCCCTTATGCAGTCCACCATCCGATCCACCCTCTGGGGGATAGGGAGTGAGTTTGTATACCCGCAGTCTGGTTATAGATATGCACTGCAGGAAGATCTCTCTCTCTCTCTCTCTCTCTCTCTCTCTCTCTCTCTCTCTCTCTCTCTCTCTCTCTCTCTCTCTCTCTCTCTCTCTCTCTCTCCAGCACCTTTGTATTCATGATAACTCTGCAGTAACCCCCTCCATCTGGGTAACATCCTTTGCAGTTTATTCTCGCTTCTGTTGGACTGTTTATTCAGCATGAGAAAGACCTCATATTGAAGGGTTTGGTAAGGCTGTACATATTCCCTCCAGTTGAAAAACCTAGTGTGTGCTGAACAGTATTCATCTGGAGATGGCAAAAATAAAAATATTCTTTGGGCTTAGTGGGCCATGATAAACTGAATAATATAATCTGACTGTAGCAAGAGCAACGTAGACATTACTGTGTAAGGGAATCAGATGTTTTGCTGAAAGTACTGGCATGCTGTTGATAGTTATCAAGTTTGTACTGTCTCTTCTTGTGGTTTTGGAATCTGCCTCACATATCCTTTTAGGTGGGGGGAAAAAAATCAGGATTATGAATGGATCTAAAAAAGAAGAGGAAATAAAATAGCACTGTAAAAATGTTTAGTATCAAAACTGAGTTTTGTACTTGTAGAGAAATAAGGTGTTGGTACAGTTTAGAATACAGGAGTGGGAAATATAGTTCTGTTTGTTGCTATTATTTGACTAGATACATACATGAGCATTGGGAGGATCCATTGCAAATACACCACTGGACTCTATGTAACTACTGTATTTTTTTTCTGCAGGGTGGTCAACAAGCTTCTACCCGGCCAAATCAAGAAGATCACAAAGTCAACCATGGCATTTAAGTGTATGGAGAACATCAACAACTTTGTGGAGGGTGCCAAGAAGGCTGGAGTGCCGTCCCAGGAGACATTCCAAACAGTCGACCTCTGGGAGAGACAGAATCTCAACTCTGTAGTCATCTGCATCCAGTCACTAGGCAGGAAGGTAAGTTGTGGCAGAAAGAATAGTACTGGGCAGGGTTGAGTTGCATCCCCGCATATACTTGATTGATTCGTAAGTACACCACAATCAGGCATACTGATTGGAGATAGCACTGTATATTCTGCTCATTGTCACTTCCATCGTGCACAAGTTTTTTTGGTGGTGGTGTACAGGTCATTAGTGAATAAGTAGAAACTATCATTGTTTTACCAGTTGCTTCGTCCAGTCGTTAATAGTACTTCACTAGTCACTAAAGTCTGTAAATGCTAAAAAAAATGCTCATACCCAGAAATCTGTAATTCTACAGTTTGTAAGTAGGGAAGCAACAGCACAGAGAATTGATAGAACATTGTCTGGCATGGAGGGAGGATACATAGTGGCCAGGAAGGATACTATAGATAGATATGATGGATTTGGAAATATCATAGCAAGAGGTACCAAAGGTAAAGTTCTGCTCAATACTAATTGTATTTTAATGGTTGGCTGGCACATGCCTGATGGGTAGTTGGCTTTACTGTATGTGAAAGGCAGTCTCTTCTTAGTGTTTTGTAATACCACTTTGTCACTGGAAGTGACCTATTCCCACCCAGTGCATAAAGCATGGGTGGAGATGTGGAAAGCTCTTTTGAGTGTAGGGTGAAGAGTGCATTTTCAGACTGTGTTGGAGAGAGGGTGGTGGTATGGGTATAATTGAATGAGTTTGAAAGTGGAAGGAAGCATGATAAGCAAAGAAGGTGAACGAACAAAATTAATGAATGTGTGAAAAAACAAGGCATGGGAGTTACTGAGGCCGTGAGGCTGAGGAATTGATGGAGGATACTTGGTTGGATGAAATACCATAGGTAGGGAGGAATGCATGAGAAGGATTTGGCAGCCCTTACTGTAATGACCTTATTGCCATTGAAATGACCATCTGAGGTTTGAAGGGCATCAGTAACAAAAAAGAAAATTATGCTCATATGGAAAAGCATGTAAGGTGGAGCCAGGATTCCAGGGCCTTCAGTGTGATTGTATTGCCCATTTCACTGGGCATCTTTTATTTTCGTAGACTGTAAGTATAATCATCCCATCCTTAGGTGAGAATAAGGATCAGCAAGATTATTATTAGAATAATTTTTGACAAGCATTTACACACTAGACTGACTCTGCTGATGCACTGTCTGCATTGCACTTTTGGCATGTCCATCACTTTCTGATACAACCCATCCTCATTGTGAAAATTATTTGTGGGCAGAGAAACATACCAAACCATTCTCAACTTGAGAATATTAGCTAGATGACGAAACTGAAGAGCAGATGAGATAAAATAGTTGGCAAAAATCCAGAAAAGTGGGAAATTTTGGCACTTATGTGGGTAGCACATGTAGATAGAGTTTGATATTATTCCATTACAGTACAGTGTTAGAAATGCTATACTGCTGGTGCTGAACTGAAATAGGAGTTGAAAAGAGACATCATGCACACTGGAAGGTTTGTTTGTTAATCCCTTCAATCTAGTTGTGCATTTTTTTGCATTACCCTTGCCTTTATCAGGTGAATTTCTGAACCAGCTGGTACAGTACAGTAGCAGCAAGAATAAAATTAAAACTGTCATCAGAGTTAAATTCTTAAGGGCAAATTAATATCCATTTACAGCGGTTCTGCAAAATGGATAGGATTAGCATGCACAGATTTCCCTCGCATGACCAAAGAAACTACACCCTGAGACTGCTTTTGTGCAAAATTTCATTTTACACGTGCACTTCCCAGTTGGATCAAGCCAGCTTTCTTATCGGTCCGGGCTGCAGAATGTTTGAAACTGCCTGTGCTGTGATGGCTGCCTTGATGCTCCCACAATCCTCCATCTATCCTCCTACTTTGATTTTGGAACCACGTATGGAGCAGTGGCTACAGCCACACTTAACCTGTGCAAAGATGCATACTATATCTCTGCTACGTAATTGGTTTTACCTGAACATGACCTGTTTCACAGCCTCTGTTAAGTTTTGTGGTCAGTCATGGCGTTATCCACTGGTCAGAACTAGCTACAGTCCTTAGTTTCAAAGAAGGAAATGTTGCTGTGTTTGAATAATGGAAGAGAATCTGCCACATTACTTTCATCTGATGAATGAATCAACCATAAGAAAAGTGTGGAAATAAGAGAAAGTATAGTGTGTGCTTTAAGACTGGGTATGTTAGAAGTCGATGAGGTCTGATGTCCTCTGATCTCTCCCTCTATATTCAACGAACTAGCAGTTTTTGTTTGTTAACCCAAGGAATACGGCTTACCCTATGATAGACATTCCAGGGTCATGTAGCATGCCTAGTATAAATGATTTTTTCAAGCTTGTACGTACTATGAAGTTTCTCGTAAAAGCAACATCACACAATTCTTTTGGTGTATTAGGCTATCTATCAGGTCATACCCACCCAGAAGGATGAGTCTAGAAACAGAGGAATAGTAGCTACAATGAATGAAATTTACCCACTTCCTGATCCACCGACTGTGGTTAGCATCCAAGGAAGGCTTAAACCTGTCTCGAAAAAAACTTCAAAACGTAATGCTAAGATTCAGGACAAGGCCAACACTGGGTAAGGGAAGAGAAGAAAAGATGATATAAATTATCAAACGTAGCACATCATGCTAGTTGTGGCGTATTGGACTAATTGGCAATGCTCTCAAGCTTTAACAGGAATTAGTCCCTGTCATGTCTTTGCCTGTACCTCTCAATAATTTTCTTGCCCTCAGGAATCATACCTCTACTCAATTTGGAGCCTTGGAAACTCTGTGGTAGCCAAGTTGGGGATAGGATTGGGGGTTACTTAACATTTCACCTTTTTATAACTGGATCTCCACATACAAGGTATCCACTTGCATGGCATCCTTTGGCTAACCAAAAACAGAGTGACCTGTGGGCACACTGTACAATATTTGCTTAAGGCATGCTGTAATTCTTTTATCATAATTTGGCCCAGATTTGCCCTTTTGCAGCTTATTTCACATACTCATCCCTCTGTATGCTTGACTAAAGTATAATATCTTGTGTATTAATCAGATCACCTGCCTGACCCCAACTTGCTAACTAAAAACTCTGTGACCCCAAATAGACTACAGATATGTTTTCTAAGGGCATAGCCTTCTGTCTAGAGGTAAAGGAGACATAAAACAGTGACACTAAAGAGACATTGAGCAGTAAGTGGGTAAACATATGGAACCATCCATTTGGCTTTGTTCCTGTCGGTTCTTAATCATATTTTCATAATCCCTGCATACTGAGTGCAGCATACACACACACAGGGATGGCTAGTTTTATGGCAGAAGATAATTTTATGGCATCTTCCTCATAACACTTGTGACTTGCGTCATATTCTGTAACTAATTTTTGTTGCAACCCAACGTTCTAGATGGAGAGATTGCAATTTTAACCAGTTTAAAGAGAAACGGTTTAGTATCGTGATCTCCACAAACATTCCATGGCTTATTACAGGGTGCCCAGTTTGGTGTTCCTTCCATTGGACCCAAGGAGGCTGAGAAGAATGTGCGGCAATTTACTGAGGAGCAGCTTCGTGCTGGGGATTCAGTCATCAGCCTGCAGTATGGCTCCAACAAAGGTGCCAACCAGGCCGGCATGTCTTTTGGTAACACCCGCCACATGTAAACAAATGGTGCTCTTGCCTGTCCAGAGTCTGGGTGATGTCCTTCTTGCTGTTCCCGGAATATTAACCTAGGGAAGACCTCTCATCCTGAAGGGGTTTATGGCTATATCCAACCCCTTTCAGATCAAAGTCTGCCCTTAGCTGAACAGAATCATATTGAGATGGCAAGAAGAAAATGAAAGACAGCTCCAGGCACTATGGCTTAACCCCTTCAGTCTTGATGACATATAGGTATTTTGTGTTTTATTCTTGCTATGCCCACATGCATTTAATCAGGTCAGGAAATGCTCTTCAAAATGATGGGGCCAGATATAACCTTCATTAACCCCTGTATGAGTTGTGAGCTCTCCTAAGCTGAATAAAATAGAGTACAGATAGCAAGAAACAAAAATTTAAAGCGAATCACCAGACTGAAGTTGATGTATATCCGGATGCTTTGTATATGCAATGCCAGTGCAGGAAATTAATGGAGGGGCAGCAGATATGTATTTGGGTATTCTGTTAACATTTTACAGATATATGAATTGTATATAATAATGTTGAATGAAATTTATTTTTAGTAATGTTTAGATTCTTCAAGCACTCTGAAGTCTGCTTAAAATTATAAACAATACAACTTATAATCAACATTATCTCAAGGTTGTTTCCTAAATGTTGACAATGACTATTGACAATATATTACAGATGCAATTTATCTGTTGAGAGGATAATAATAGTTTTATATTACAGCATAAGAAAACTTTAGATCACTAGCAAGAGTACAATTGTGTAACTTATAAAACTACCTTACAAATATTTATGGATTATTTATGGCAAAGTATCCCAGTGCATATTTTCATTGTTTTCTTCAAATTTGATGCTCAAGCATCCTTCATACTGTGGAAAAGAATTATGTAAGATCATTTTCATTCCCTAGTATTAAAACCACTTCATCAAACCTGTCACATTCCAAATCCTATGAACTTTATATATAAACAATAAAAATGCTTGTACAGTGGATGTTTAGTTCTCCGTACAACATTATATTCTCATGTTTGGACAGCTGTAATATTATGTTCCAGCTGAGGCCAGAAGATTCCATTCAGTTGATAGTGAGTCACAAGAGTCTGAGTATTAATTCAGGTAACATTAACTCATGGTTGGAACAACTTGAGTACTGGTACTACTACAGTAAACTAAGGGGAACTGATAAATCAGCTGTACTGCCAACAAAGACAATTTAACAAGCAATTTTTCTGTAATTTACGGAGGACCTCCTAGAAAACCATAAAAAAGACTTCCCATCTGAAGGTGGAGTAAGGTAGTATCAACAGTCAGAAAAAAATTGATAAAATGTGGAACTAACCAAAGTTTGCTCAGCTGAAAGGGCCACACTTCCACTTCTCATCAAAGCCCCAGGAATCCTGACTCCACATGACAGATACAACCTTATTCCATACATAGCCTTGCTCACCTATCCAACAGTCAGTCTGATGATGTAAGATTAGAAAGGGATGCCAAACCCTGGTAATACACTACTCCACAAAAAATTCATACAGCCAGCTCAATCCCTTGTTTCCACACCTCATTAGCCTTCATAAAAATAAATATATAAATAAAGTTTTGAAAATCTCCATTTATTTAAACTGCAGTATTATCCCAAAATGTTTCATCCCAAGTTCAAATGAATTTTTCTGGTAATGACACTACCACTCTTCAAATAATTTATCCTGAGAGCTAAGTAAAACCCTGAGGTGATGGCAATAAAATTGAGAGTCTAGTAATATTTGACTTAAAATTCAGTTATTTACATAAGCAACACTATGCTATACAGTACTGTAAACTCTTATTAACATGATTTGGATGTGTACAGTACAGCTACCCACCAATGGTCAGGTGTATGCAAACCAGATGGTACAATACTCATACATACCATATATACATACAGAACCTTAATATACTTAATACTGGTGTTTAACAAATTATGAGCCAACCAGACAAAATCTGCATTTAGCTACCAAAAAAGATCCTGTATGTATGGTGGATGTGGACAACTGTCTGACTGACAGTGTAAGGGTTTGACTTGAGCCATTCAGCCCAGTACTGTATTGTGCTCTGCCCTCATAAAATTAAAACGATACATGAACACTTAAGGGACTGCACTGTATCTACAGTAATGAACTAGGGTAGGTATATAATGAACCTGGAGTCAGTAAATTAAATTGACTTTTGAACATCAAATACAGTATATTGATCACTAAAATTATTTTCTATTTTATGTCTATTGCCTTACTACAGGACATGGGGCAAACAAGATGATGTATAGCACTGCTCCTAGCTCTGCTCTTCGGCAACTCTCTTAATACACCTCAAGATCTGACATCAGCACACACCACTTCTTCCTTGGTCTATCTCTCAATCAACAGTCTGCTGCCCTAACACTTCTACACCTCCTCACTCAGCTCCCTGATCCATCTTTACAACATGTCCAAAACATCCCAGTCTCTTCCTTTCTGATGTTTTCCACTTACAGCTATCTTTTCAGTTCTACGGAGGATATCCAATCATCCAGCTTTAATCCACATATCCACTGGGTCTTTCTCATGTTGCTTCATTCCAGTTTTGTATCCTCTTGTACACCCCATATTTCAGTGCCAAATAGTATGACACTCCTAACATAGCCACCAAACACTGCCTACCCAATGGGTGGCTGAGGTATGGGAACCAACATATTATATTATCTGGTTCTCCTATAGAGATAACTTGGCTCAAGATTTAACTGGTGTCTCATTTAGCTTGCTAACAAGTACTGTACACTGTTATACTGTATAAAAGCCACAGCTAAGCCATAATAAGGTATAAGCTAGAAAAGTTTCAGTTCGACTAGCCATACACATCACAGGAACTGATAATGTAGTCTATACAATGCTTGGCAGCTGACAGAAACATTGCAGTGGCAAAAGATATTCAATATGTCTCTTACTAGGTCTCTATCTGAACCAGATCTCACAGATGGAAACTAATAACCATCCATACTGGCAAATAGTCATACTGGCATGTCATTTTAACCAGTAACCAAGGAGACATTCATTCCTAATAACTATAGTTCACTGAATATCATGCAACCACATTTTGGTATTCATGTTGTGAGTGGCCCAGTTCTGTCAGATTAGGACAATCTAGATGATCATTCACTCATCCCATAAGCAGAGTTGCTGCTGGGCCACGAAGTATGAGAAGTTGCGGCACTTGCGGCAGGTTCTGATCCCACAACGATATGACACAGCCTTACCTGAGTTATCCCGACCCTTGCAGTACTTCAGTCCACATGGGTACCATGCGATGCACACCTGATGGACACACAATGGGAACATTTAATACCGGTTTATCTTTTAATGCAGAAAAAAGACCCAAGAAACAGAGCCTGCCTAATGTGTTCTTTCCAAATTGAACTGAACAAGCAAAAAAGCCAAATTCAAGAGTAAGGTAATTAATTTCAAGACACCTGGACACATAACATTTCAAAGACTGGAGCTTCTAGGCAGCAGGAATGACAGACTGAGGAGGACATTTCCAGAGCTGACCAGCTGCATACATGAAGGACTGAGAGTACCAGCTGCCTCATACATTAAAGACATGGGAAGAAAAGGCATTAGTGTTGCTAGTGTAATGGGGTGTATAAATGCCTGCGTTGCCCAAAGGCAAAGTTGGGATCCACTCTTTGGCTCAGTGGTAACGTACGCGCGATTCAAGCGCGAGGGCCTGAGTTCGAATCTCGGCCAGAACAGTGATTAATTTATTCAGTTTCATTTCAGTTATGACATTGGTGTGCAGCGGTGTGGGATGTGAGGTAAGGGCCATGAGGGTCATATGTTGTGCTGACAGCCTTACATCCCGGTGGTGGCCTCCAATGCTATGCTACCATGTGGGAAAGTGAAACTGACCAAATTAATCACCAGGGGGAGAAAACAGTGATGTAATGGGGTGTATAAAAGCCCACGTTGCCCAAAGGCAAAGTGGGGATCCTCTCTTTGGCTCAGTGGTAACGTGCGTGCGATTCAAGCGCGAGGGCCTGAGCTCGAATCTCGGCCAGAACAGTGATTAATTTATTCAGTTTCATTTCAGTTATTACACTAGATGATGCTGTTCATCCACTGTAATGGTGTGGAATCCATGCACTTCAGTTACCTGATAGTGACAGACACAGGGTGAGGTGAGGTCAGTGCGTGTGGCATCACTGCAGCGGCCCACACCACGCGTTGGCAGGTGATGTGTCACATCACTCACCAGTGACCAGTCACCATCAAGCTCTGTAACATGAACAGAATTAATGCACAGTTCTGGGACAAACTGATCTTACAAAGCATTCATTTTTATTTTGACAAAGACTGCAATCCCTATCAGATATGCATAATTATACTGGAGGGTTTATTTGACTACCAACCTAGGAGACTCATTCCTGCCTTATAAAAGGCTCATCGGATTTCACACAACCGTAACTTAGTATTCAGTACAGTATGTGGGAGTGACCAAGTTTGCCAGGTAAAAGCAGTGACTATATTCCTGCTATGGTCTGTACTGTTTTCAACTGGAATTAGGCTGCAACCTTTTTGGACAGAGAATATGCTTGTGGATCTTCAACAAAAACTTATATGGTATACAAAATGTTTCCAGTCTCAAATATGTTACCGGTATGTTATCTGAAAGTACCCTCAATGAAATAATGGGTCTTAGCCATCCCTAGGGGTTAATCATTGCTATGATGGTTATTATTTTACTGGCTAAAGCTGGAAAATGAAGAGAGGAAAAAAAGAAAAGGATGGGAAGTTGTTGAAGGCAGTGAAGAGTATGTATGAGGGTGCTAAGGCTGCCGTGCGTGTGGATGGCAAACTGAGTGAATCTTTCCATTTGAAGGTTGGATTGAAACAAGGATGTGTCATGTCTCCATGGTTGTTCAATCTGTATATGGATGGGGTTATAAAAGAGATACAAGGTCGGGCAGTGGATGTTGGAGCGGCCCTAGTGAGAGAGGGCAGTGTTTGGAAACTACCTGTACTGTTGTTTGCAGATAATACTGTGTTGTTGAGTGAAGACGAAGGGGAGCTGCAAGGCTTGGTAGATGAGTTTGGGAGAGTGTGTAAGAAACGGAATCTAAAGGTGAATGTGGGGAAGAGTAAAGTGATGGTCTTCGAGAGAAGTGAAGCCAGTGAGTGTACAGTGAGATTGGATGGGAAGGAAATGGAGAATGTGAGTGAATTTAAGTACTTGGGCAGTGTGATGAGTAAGGATGGTAGTCTGGAGGGTGAAGTGCTCGGAAGGGTACAGCAGGGAAGGAAGGTTGCTGGTTCGTTGAAAGCAGTGATAAGAAACAGGGAGGTGAGCATGGAAGTGAAAAAGTTGTTACATGACAGTATTGTGATACCAACTCTGACATATGGAAGTGAAGCTTGGACCCTGTTGGAAGGACAGAAGTCAAGAGTGAGAGCAGTGGAAATGAGTTATTTGAGAGGAGCATGTGGAGTCACATGGAGAGACAGACTAACAAATGAGGAAGTGAAGAAGCGTTGTGGTGTGGTTGAGGATGTGGTGGGAAGCGTTAGGAGAAACACGTTAAGGTGGTTTGGGCATGTGGAGAGGATGGAGAGTGAAAGATTGACGAGGAGAGTGTATGTGAGTGAGGTGGAGGGGGCGAGAGGGAGGGGGAGGCCGAGGATGAGATAGAGGGATGGAGTGGAGAGGTATATGAGAGAGGGGGGTGTGAGTTGGGAGCATGGTAGTGAAATGGCAGGGGACAGAGTGACATGGAGGCGATTTGTTTGTGGCCACCCCGTTCGGGATTGAGGCGTCTGGCAATAGATAGAAAAAAAGAACTCTGCACTGAATGATCCATAGCTCAAGACTATGGTCTGCTGCATATGTGGTGGTGTTGCCAAGAAGAGAAAAGAGAGAGGAGAGACAAGAAGAGAGAGAGAAGGAACAAGACAAGAGAATGGAAAGAAAATAATTATGAGTGATGAGAAAGACTGGTAGCCACTGGCCTAAAGAGTATCACCACTGAGCTCTGTGAAGTGGAAACAGCAGAGATAAGAGAGGATGAAAGAAAGAAAGCAAGAGAAAAGAGTGAAGTGGAGTGAAAAAGAAGAGAGACCACTTACCTCTGCGTTGTGTAGCCCATAACTTAAGGTCTCGGTCAGCTGCATATGTGGAAGTTTGTGCGAGGGAGCAGAGGCGTGGCAGGTGTGGGGACAGCAGGCCAGCCCTCGACACTTCCACACTCACATCAAGCTCCACCTCCTCTGTCCCACGATCCTCTTCAGGAACTCGTACTGTACCTGGGTTTTTCTGACAGAAGGAAAGTGAGGTAAGACAGAAAGGAGTTAACTGAAACTGGGTTAAGTTGGCTTACTTAGGATTTGCTGGGATAACATGTCT
Organism: Birgus latro; assembly: GCA_018397915.1. Classification (NCBI taxonomy): domain Eukaryota; kingdom Metazoa; phylum Arthropoda; class Malacostraca; order Decapoda; family Coenobitidae; genus Birgus; species Birgus latro. The sequence goes on from JAGKTI010001760.1 coordinate 17,285, forward strand.
GGCAATGTGGCTTCAGTGCTGCAACCCCCCATACCCCTTTCAGGAGGTGAGAGGAGGAGGAAGGAAATAAGGTTTGTTGTCCAGGCATCCCTCTTTAGCACCAAGACTGATGATAATGACCACGATTATGACAAAGATGATAAGAGTAAAGATGCTGACTGTAAGTGATGATGAAGACGAGGATGATGGTGACAATAATGATGATGATATACTATAACAATAAAGGCAACACACACTGATGATGATGGTGATAAATACAATGATAGATACCAACCTGTCTTAGCTTTGACATTGCATCTGAGGAGATAAAGTTGTTTTTGAAGAAGCGGAGGACGAAGCACATGACCTGATACTGACTCTGGCCAAGCTCCTCCTCACCCAATACAATCACCTTGAAGATCTGAAGTTCCTGAAAGTATCCCACAGTTTGGTAAGACTGGGATATGGGAATTCTGTGATTATTATTATTCTTTCCTTCATTCTTTCCTTGTCCTCCTGCCTACAGGTGACTTTACACTACCTCTGTCTTTCTTTCCTTCATTCTTTCCTCTTCCTTCTGCCTGTGGGTGACTCTACACAAGCCAAATGGTTTCCTGTACACCATGAAACCATTTACTACGCTGAGTGGTAACCATATAACCACATTTTGGCGCCTGGTGGTTTAATGGGTAATTACGGCGCTCCAATCAGACTGAGCCGGTGAAGGTTCATATCCAAGGGATGGGTGGGGTTTATTGCTCACATAATGCCACTCAGGGATGAGTGAGGCTGGTCACTCTCATCTTAAATGTCAGGACCAACTTGCCTAGCCCTGGGCTCCTATGCTCCTCATGGGGCAATGTAGGATTGGTTGATGAATGAATGAAAAAAAAATGTTTTATTTATTTATTTTTTTAATCAACTGATGCTATCTGGTAGGTGAATACAGTATGCCAAAATAAAACTCAGATCAAATAATTCCATGCTTCCTCTTCAGAAATCCCTATATTGAGACTGGCCATGGTAAAGCTGATGTTTTCTATGAACGAGAAACTAGACCAAGTGCCAAAACCAGCTAATTACTTCCCAACAGCCGCATGAAACTGTTGAGAGAAAGGAAATCCAAGACATGCAATATGGCTTGTAATAATGTGCAAGTCTTTTAATGGCTTTACCTGTTTGAAGTCTATGAGTTGCGTGATGTATGTCCCATCGCTCTGCGGAAACTCGAGCAGCACTGAGTCATCCGATATGTTGGCTGTGATTGTTTCCTTAAACACTTCCCCGCCCTGGAAACATTGGGGGAGTGATATACAAGAAGGCAAGTCCACAGAGCCCATCATCTTTTTGTTGATCATTCTCATTATAAATCATTTTTTTCTTTTTTTTTCGTGCTTTTTCGACGGGGAGGGACGAAGTTAAATTATTTTTGGTTTGTTTAGGTTAACTAAGCTGCAAATTTAGGTCTTAAAACTAAGCTGGGCTTGGCAAGGCAGGGCTGGGCTAGAATGACAGGGTGTTGTAGGATGGATTAGCTGCATAGGATTAGGAAATTGTGCTTCATCATGTTCCAGGATGATATTTATTTTTATTGCCAATATCAAAATATGTTAATACACACTTGGTAGGTATCTATCTATTGCCAGACGCCTCAATCCCGAACGGGGTGGCCACAAACAAATCGCCTCCATGTCACTCTGTCCCCTGCCATTTCACTACCACGCTCCCAACTCACACCTCCCTCTCTCATATACCTCTCCACTCCATCCCTCCATCTCATCCTCGGCCTCCCCCTCCCTCTCGCCCCCTCCACCTCACTCACATACACTCTCCTCCTCAATCTTTCACTCTCCACATGCCCACATGGTAGGTATCACATCTTAAAATTAACTGTCAACTGCATTATAGTAGAAATCACAGGTAAAAGGTAAAAACAGAAAACATCAGAAAAGGGAAGTTTGAACCTGAACCTGGCTGGCTGCAAGTAAAATGTAATCCATAACTTTAGTCAGTCAATTACAGTACAGGCTACTGCACAAACTCTGCCATGGACTTCTAAATTTTACTTAGAGCCATCTCACAATCTACCACATGGGACTATTCATTGTCAAATGTCTTGTTTAGGTTCAGCGAAGTTAATATTGGTCAGGCGAGGGGCAAAACACCACTTGAAAGAAAGCATACATTACATAAAAACACCAAAACATATTAACGGTGCTGAAGAGAAGGGAGAAATGATTCAGTGGGTGTGACATCACCACTAACCTGTGATTTAACATTAACCACCAGCTGACCCGTCACTCCTGCTACACACACAACCACCACAAACATCACCGCCTGGGACCCCATGATGCCACCCCCAAGGCACCTCTGGCACTAATGGCACCCTGTTGATGTAATTAATAACTCTGGCACCTTCATTAGCAACTCTTCAATGTTTTGATGTCTGACTGTGCCCAGAGTTACCAAATCTACATTGCTAAACCTGTTATACAGTCGCTGAACATGAAAAAGATTCCATATAATTGTCGAAGAGATTTCTGAAAATCTAGAATATTACGAACACATAGGGAGACTCACTAGAATACTGCAACTATGTCTTTTAGCTATATGTACTTAAGTAAATCCATTTCAAGCGAAAAGTACTAATTTGGTGATCATAAAAAAAAACTTTTTGTAACAAGATATTTTGAGGAATTCCCTAATAGTCTAAAGATTTTGTACAATATTTTACTGATATTCGACAGATACTAGTACTTTTTCTTGTGGTACGGTGGTTTTTCGGAGTATTTATGCTTAGCGACATCTCAGCGATTTTTGTAAGCAAGCTGAACGACATTGCGAAGTAGGTTTGGCAACTCTGAGAATGGGAGTGACGGGAAACTTGAAGGAGTGTTTGATTGTAAGTGAACTTATCTCATATTATGTGTGGTAACAGTGGACACGAGAGAGGACGGCGGTGGAACTGTGTAAGATGTGTGAGAGGAGGAGTAGAGGAACTTGCACCACGGAGGCAGTGCGGCTGACAATGGAAAGATAAGGTAAGACTGGGAACTATTATAGTCTCATCTATTATTTGGCTTGTGATGTAATTAAAGTTGGGAATAACTTGCTGAAACCTTCCCCCTGCTAGTGGTGGCATTGGAATGAGGCAGCTCTTCACTCTACAAACAACCTTTTACAGTGCCACCTGTGGCATGGGATTTGGTTTGCGTTTTGTCAATATTGGGGATGGGGGGGGAAGTGCTTTTGGATTTCAAGTACAGGTTAATTCATGTCTGTGAAACTTTCTCATTGTACACTATGTGACTTGACAATGATACCATTAATGACTTCAAATAATTTACTCATTGATAGTGTTTAGAAGCAGGATTTGCAAGTTAGGTAGTACTGGAAGGTTCTCATAGTTCGGTAACATGTCAGAGTTGCTAGTTAGCCTCCTGTTTGTGAGCATGGGTATTTTGTAAAGTTATGCATTAAATTTTATGCCCTTTTTTTCTATAATGTGATTGTTAAATTAATGTATCCTATGTAATTTGATCTCTGTATGCTAAATAATTTAGAGTAAGAAAACTGGATATTTTGGATGTCTCCAAGTTGGGTAACTGTTGCTTTTCTGAGAATGTAGTAGATCATTTTAGTATGCAGGAAGTTTATATAAGGATGGGAAAGGGACTAGAGGAGTTTCAGTTCAGTTTGAGTTTAGTTCAGTTTCAGTTCAGTTTGAGTTTAGTTCAGTGTCAGTGCAGATTGTATAGCTCCAGTACTTGTGAAAACAGTGAAGTGAAGTTGGCAAACATTAAGTAGAATTATTTGGAAAGAAAGCCAACTTAAGAATCACACCGAAAGGTTGACCATAAGAAGAATAACTTACTGGGCAATGCAGGGCTGTGGAGTCAGAGTCAGAAACAATTATGGTGATGCTGGAGTTGGAGTCGGAGTCGGTAAAAAAATTCCTACTCCAACTCTGACCACCAGTAAAGACATTTTTAAACATGATGTAACGTGGATCTAGCCTTTTTATGACAGTTCCTTTTTTTCTTTTTCTTGTTGCTGCTGCCTTTTTTTCCATCGTTTTTTTTTTCTTGTTGCTTCTGCCCTTTTTTTCTTTTCCCTTATTTTCTATATTTTATTTAGGAGTTGTTTGTTGTTCTGTTTCGTTTTCGTTTTCGT
>JAGKTI010001760.1:26293-50165 GCA_018397915.1 Birgus latro
TATATATATATATATATACACACACTATACACATACACACACACACAACTGTGACAGTTCAAGTTGTTGGAGTGTCACAGTTCCATCAGATGAAAACAAATACAGTCCTGTATATGGGAGGAAACTGGAAAATCAGTTGGATACTGTTGGTAGCGATGGAATGTTAACAGGTAATTTCTCTATGATTAATTTGCACCAAGGAAAGAAAGTTTATATATCTATAATTTGAAAAAAAAAGAAAAAAAGCAACATACCCTCGTATAAGAAGAACTTACCAGTAGAGAATTTATGTTTGTTGGCAAAATTGAGAATCTGGGGTTGTATGGCTGGATATACCTATAAGATTTTAATTTCTAGTGTTTACAGCACAAGAGTGTTCATTTATTGTCTGTAGCTCCCCCAAAGTAATCTAAAATAGTCTTCACCCTTTATGACGTATGCAGTACGTTATTATTATTATTTATTTTTTTTTTTTTGTCATACCGGTACTGTATACACTCATATTAACCCTTTCACCACCATAACATCTTTTTTCTTATTGTTTGGTCCAAGATTCATCTGGACATGAAACCAGTGGACTGTAGGCTGAAGTTGCCCTGCAATCCACCATCCTCCTTTCAGGTGATAGGAAGGCAGTTGAGGGATGTTTGTATAACCAGTTATATTAATGCCAACTCTTTCATACTGGTGTATGCAGCTTTTTTTTAGAGTAGCTCAATGAAGGGGATAACAAAGCCAATAATCTTACCCCATTAGTTTGAATATGCTCTACAAGATGGAATAAAACTGTATACTGTACAGTATTGGCAATAAGTATACAGTAGGTGCTGCAGAGGGATGCCTTCATGTTGTAGCACTGATACAACCTGGTGGCTCCACTGCCTCCCTGTCCCCCAAAAGGAGGGTGGTGGGCTGGAGAAGTGGAATCTTAAGCCTGCTGTCTAGGTGTATGTTTCATAGGAGCCTGGGGTCACAGCAACAAGAAGTACCTGTGGAATAACTGAAATGAAACTTAACAAATTAATCACTAGTCTGGCTGAGATTCGATCTCAGGCCCCCCCACTCCAAATGCATGCATATTACCACTGAGCCACACAGAGGATCCCTTCATTGGCTATGGGCAACACAGGCATTTATAGACCCCATTACATCCCTCTTTTCTGTCCTTGGTGATTAATTTGGTGAGTTTTGAACACATGGTAGCAGAGCATTGGAGGCCATCATTGTGGACGCTGTGGACCACAATGAACGGCTCATCCCCGGGATGTAAGGACAAGGTCGCTGCCAGCTAACCAAGGAACAACAACAAATTGCCAACCAAGCCTTGCCTCACATCCCACACCACTGCCAGCCAATTTTAACACAATGAAACATGACAAATTAATCAAATTTGGATGAGATTCGATCCCTGGCCCACTGGCTTCAAATGCGCACTCATTCCCACTGAGCCAGAGGATCCCTACTTTGGCTGTGGGCAACACAGGCATTTAGAATCCCCATTACATCTGCATATGGTCAAAATACAATAATATCCTGGAGCTGAAGGAGTTGGACCTGAAAGGTAATGTAAAAGCTGTGTACTCTGTACCAGTTTGACCATGTTAACCCCTTCAGTCCTATTATGCATTTTATTTTTTTGTTGCTACTTTAAAGCAAGTTTATTAAACTTTTTGTGGAGGGTGGGTTACATGTAGCCTTCATTAATGCCTTTACTAGCTGCTAGAGATCTGTATTAAGTTAAACAAAATAATCTGGTGTTAGCTAGTATTTAGCAGTACAGTAATAGTAACTGTAGCCCAAGGTTCATCCGACACATGAACCTGAAGGACTGTGGGCTGAAGCTGCTCCTTTCCTGCAGTTCACCATTTTCCTTTGAGGGGATAATGAGGGAGCTGAGGGATATTTGTATAACTGGGTAGCAGAGTCACACAGTTATATCAGTGCCACCACATTAGGACATCCCTTTCCACCACATTCATTTCGTTTATGAAGGCTCCAACACGCTTGAATTTAATGAGAAAATACATCATGGCACTGAAGGGGTTAAATTATGATTCCAGTACTCCAGCAGTTCTTGTTATTTAATCACCTAACAACCCAGATATAAATTAATTAAAGGAGTATGACCACATTATGATTTTTTTAAAAATATGTTTACCTTGTTTGTGGAGATGTGTTGGCCTGTGACTTAATATTTATTTATTTAATTATTTTTTTAGGGGAAATGGAAAATTGAACACCTCATTAGAAAACACAGTAGCTACATCAGTTGTGTAAAATTCCGGTACCTGTACTTATTTTCGTCGATAAATAGCATATCACATCAGTCGATATTGCGTGTAATTCACTGGACATGCTTATCAAATTAGGCTGCGTATTATTTAGCAGAGCAAGCCATCTAGGTTGGGAGAGGGTCAGGTTGATAAATCAGACAGCTTGAAGTTGGGGTAAGTCAGTTTGAGGTAGGTTATTAGGCTAGATTTGAGTACAGTAAGTAGGTACATTTGGTTCTTAGACTAGAAGAGCAGATGTCTTAAAAGTAAGTAAACTGGTTATAGCTAGTCTTGTATTACCCTTTGGGAGTGGGGAACAGTGGCTTAGGCTACCAGAGTCCAGCACAATGAAGTGTAGGCTACCGTATGTGACTCGCCTACTACCTAGGTGCCATTTTTTAATGTTTTTTTTTTTTTTTAATACCAATTAATCACTGTCCCAGCCAGGTTTTGATCCTGGACCAAGTGCAATACAAGCATGCAATGTATGCTGAGGCAAGAGAGGTACCCCACATGCCTACTGGCTACACAGGCCTTTATAACCCCATTATATGAGACAAAACTCCAACTGCCTCCTCAGGAGGACAAAACTGTATGCACAGCGCCTGGCTAGTGCCTCACACCACTACACCACCAAACATTAAAAAACAATTATACCCAGTATGTTAGAATGTAAAACAAACTTTACAGTACTGTTACTTTGAAAATTAATCCCATCCAAACTCCAACAGAGATTCCTATGACCTTATTTCACCTTAAACAAAATCATAATCTAATCACAAAAAACACCATCTCGTACAATCAGACAAGACCCTCATCTTTTCTCTATTTATGTATCTGTCTATCACCCACAGAAGTTGTCCATCCATCCATCATCCAATCCTACACTGCCCCATGTTATAATAACAGAAATAATCCTGGCTAATGGAACTATATAAATTACCTTACATTTTTGTTAGCTGAAGAGGCTTTGTAGCACCTTTTCCTTACCAGTTCATTTTGCCTGTTGCACTTAAGTAGCCTAATTCAGTTTAAGATGCTTGTCTCATAATCAACAGTGACTGCCTTATTTATTCCTGCAGTTCAGTTATGTATATTTAAATTTAGTCTTCCTTCCTCCAGGAGACACTTTTCAGACTGGAGGAATCCGATGTAACCATCATTAGCTTCTTTACCACTGGAGGTCCTTCCTTAGCTCAAAAAAAGTGCCGGGAGACAGAAAACATAAAGCACAAATTGCATCACTGGATAACAAAACACAAAGTATGTCACTGGGTGAAGGGAATGTTAATGTAATGGTGCCAATCCCATTTTGCCCCCTACAAGGGCCCAAGGCTAAGGTAATGTAACCCAGAACATTTAAGGGTAGGAGACTGACCTCCACCCAGGGTAGTACAGTATTTACATTGATAGAAAAGCCTCTGGACACCTGCAGGACTTGAAGTATTGTGTGTAGGTCAAATTGTGTTCCAGCCAGAGAGCTCTAAAACCATGCCACTAGGCATACCACGTGGAAGCATAAACTGGGAAGGATGAGTGTTTAATTAGCCTCCTAAACTAACTAGAATTACCTCCTAAACTAACTAGAATATAGTTCCTTGGAATGTTTACATAAATTTCCAAATGCCATATTTACACTGGCAAAACAACCTTTCCCTTTTAGTTGTACAAAACTCATAGTCATACAAAAGCCTTGTCTTTTCTAGTCTTACTCTCCAAATCCATATATACACACAGAAAAACAACCCTCTCTTTTTACAGGCATACAAATAAAGTTATGCCAGTATTATACAGTCATACAAAATCCTCATCTTTTTAAAATCATACAAATACTGACATTTAGTCTTAGTCATACACAGAACCTTGTCTTCTCTAGTCTTATTTATGAATGCCTTATATACACTAACAAAAACACTCTAAGTCATACAAATAACCTCGGCTTTTCTTATTTGGGAATTCCATATTTACATGACAAAAACAGCTCCTGAAAGACAGCAACGTATGGCTCCTCGCGAACACATGACTTACGAATATGGAAGAGACGACACTTACAAAACCTACAACTACGTGTGTGGCAAAAAATGTGGGTGACAGGGAATGACTTTGTGCTGGGGGGAATGTACAGTTAGTCCTCATTTAAAGTCCTGGATGTGTACAGGTAAACTGCTGTTCTGAGGTCTTTATTTGCATCACCCTAGTACTTCTTCCTTACCACTTAATGTCTGCATGTGACTTGTTAATATTCTCTAGTATGTATGTGAGTAAAGTGGAAGGGGAAGTGGGAGGGGCAGACCAAGGGTATGGAGGGATGGGGTCAAGAGATTATGAGAGAGGTGCACATTTGGAAAGGGCAGTCTGATGATGGAGACAGGGTTATACAGAGGCATGAGATGTGAGTTTGGAAAAGGCAGTCTGATGGTGGAGACAGGTTATGTAGAGGCAATTTGTGTGTGGCCACCCCTTACAGAATCAAGGCATTTGGTATAGATAGATAGAGATAAATGTTAAGTCAGGTATTCTTTGTCAGTATTAATATGAGACAGTAAACTTACAAGAATAACATGGAGCAGTATGAAATATAAATTGCTAAGAAAGAGGTCCTAGAGGTAACAAGAACATGGTCCCAAGGGAAACCACTTTAACACTTTTGCTGTGATTGGTGCACTTAGGTATTATATTCATGCCAATACCAGGATATTTTGTTTAGCTGCTGGAAATTGTAGCAGCCAGAGGCTTAAAAATTATCTTGAGGAGGCTTTTCTCTGCTACTGCTTCACCTAGAAATTATATATATAGACTGACACCAGACAGTTGGTTCAGTGCAAGGAAATCACAGCAGTTAAAAGAGCTCAGTCAAACATTTTAATGTAAGACATGCCCGTGGTTCATGACTAAGAGGTTGAAAATGAAAAAGCACTCACTTCTGACTTCAGATCAACTATACAGTATAATGAAACACTAGCACCCTAAGAAGAAAGTAGTGTTAGTTCACCAGCACCTGAGGAATAATTGACCAAGTGACAAGGGTCTTTGCTACCAGTAATTCATATAAGTAACTAAATTAAAAAATCCACTTTAAATGAGGACCACCTGTAATGAGTATGGTCTCATATACACACATGACAATATTTGTGCTTTGATTAACATTCAGTACAATACAATATGCTTAAATGAGGCTAGTATGACAGGGAGTTCATTTGTTCTCTTATACATTACAGGGGTTGGGCCACATCCCTTTCAGTAAAACAAATTAGTTTTCAGAGGTGCACGCTTGGCACTGGCGGACAATTTTTTTCAGTTCAGGGAAGACCTTCTGTAAGGAATGGGTTAATTAAGGACATGTCCATTTTCTATGTAGCACAGGAGGCTTCACAGTGCTTTTCCTTATCTATATATTTTACATATTGTACATTTATGCTGGCCTGTATGTTTATTAGCCTACTATTACTGTAACTGACAAAATGTGCAATCATTACAAACAGGCAGATACTAAAGTGTAATATGCAAGATAAATTGTTATTGTAAGGAAGAGATGTTTTGAAAGCTCCCGAGCCACTTAAAATACAAGCTTATATCAAACCCATCCATTTCAAGAAGTCCTTCTAATGTAATATGTTTGTTCTTGCCACTGCCAGACAGGTTTATTCACCATAGGGGGATCTCTTTGTACTGAAGGGGTTAATGGAAGGTGTACTGCACGTAACCCCCCCTGAAAAAGTCTCTCCTGTACAGAATAAAACAACCTAGGAACAACAAGAACAGAAAGGGCATCACTGCGAAGGAGTTATTGAGAGTAGTATTGAGTGTTCTAATTTACACATGAATATCATGGTATTCTGCTTGTATTTTCCATTTCCCTTCAAACATCTTTCTTGTTCTTGGTGTCTCCAGATGATTTTTGTTTTTACTTGAATAGACTTATCAAACTGAAGGGGTTAAATACAGCCTTCATTAACCTCATTAACCCCTTTCAGTACGAAAGGGATTTCTTGGATGACTAACTGAATGCTTGAAATAGAGTATTTGTTATCCCTTAGGGATTTCCTGGATTAATAAGTAAATGAATTTAATAGAGCCTTTATTAACCCCTTCAATATAAAAAAGATTTCCTGGAATGATAACTGAATGACTAAATAAAGCATTCATTAACCCCTCCAGTACAAGACAAAGTTCCTAAAATCATCTGTAAGTACGGCAGAAGAAAAACTCTGGACTGAAAGAGTCAAAATGTGATACAGAACTGTGACTGCCTTTGCTCTTGTATGCAATTCTTTCTTGACATCTTTATTTACTTCCATCCACTGTATTTTTGTGCCCCATCTTGCTTAATGGAGGGGAAGAAGTGATGGAATGATAGGATGAAAATGACAGCTTATAATTCTGAGTGACAGTGATCATTTGAGAAAAAAAGGAACAGAGATTGGAAACCAGACTGAGCTTAATCAATGAAAATGAGAGGAAGCGAGAGACATAAATATACAGAAAATGAGCAACTAATATGTATATATAAATAAAAAATCCGTTTCACTGGGAATCCTACACTATGACTGTCCTTTGGGATGAATATGATGATAATTATACACTTCTATCACTGTTCTTATCTGCTGCCTCAAGCTTTAATTCTCTTATATGAGGTGGCTGCAAAGAAATGCCTTTACGTGACAACCTCTTGTCTCCAGCGACGTACTTTACATTTTATTCTTGCTACCACTGGATGATCTTATTCAGTGCAGGACAGATATTTTAGAATTGCTGGGTTTAGGTGCAGGCTTCATTAACCTCTTCAGAATGATAGGCCACTCCCAAGTTGAATAAGATCATGTAGAAGTAGGCACCATAGCAAGAATATACCCGGTAATACAGTATGTAAAATATGTCATTGGATTGAAGGGGTTGTTTCTACAGCTTCAGTCCTTCACATTTTTAAAAAATCTAATTTCAGTCTGTCATTTTATCCTTATCTACCATCCTGCATGCACGCCTCACAACAGAAATGTGTGCCAAAATACGTCAACTTTTTCGTTACAGTCTGGTACTGTAAACTGGAGGAAAGTGGCATATCACATTTACTGGAAGCAATGGAACATTTATAGGCAATTTTTCAATAATTTATGTGGATCTGGTACCAATAAAGAATATAAAAAAGGAGACATAACATGAATGCAGTGTTCCATCCTAGACCACCATCCTGCTTATATACTGTACTGTGGTAAGTCCTTGTTTGGGTCACCTTTTTGTTCAACTGATTTTTCGATGAAGTCCACAGTAAATAGAAAAGAATTGCCTGTTAAAGTTTGTTGCCAGTTTCCCCCTATTTACAGTTGCAAACATACACAATGGACCATACATAACATTCCACTGCTACTCCACTGGGTGTTACCTTTTTTTATTGTGGGACAGCTCAGTCAGTGTTAACAATAGCTGCTCTGCATCATTTATTCATTTCCTACTCCCACTGCCATAACCACATCCACACTAGCCAATCCAGCCCTCCCTGCAACATATTAGATACTGTCACATGAGTTTCTAGTGGATTGCTATTTATGGGCCATCCTGGATGTAAAAAGCTGTGACATTTTAGAACACATCCTGGACTTAATGATGCCTGTACTCTTCTAAATTATTGTCTGGGGGATGTAACTACAGTGAATCAGTGGTGCTTTTGCTGTCTGACCCAAAGCTGGCCACTCCATTCATGATTCCCTCCCCACTCACCCCACTGCCACTCATTCCTCCACTCACACTGCCACTTGCACCACCACTCACACCACTGCTGATGCCACTCACACCACTGCTCGTACCATCGCCACTTGAGCTGCTGATTCCACCGTTAACGATGCACACACTACCACTGGTCCCAGCACTGGCCCCATTACCTGCACTAAAACTACCACTTACACCTCCACTAAAGCTACTGCTGATGGCCACACCACCAACAACAGCGCCACTACCCCCACACGTACTGCTATCACAGGTATCTTCGTCGTCTATCATTCCTATATCACTGCCGTCATCATCTAGGCTGCGTGCATCAACACCATTCACCAGGATGCTCGATGTGGCTCTCCGCTCATCAATCACTGTTCCGTTTCCACCACCACAAATGCCCACACTGTTACCCCTACTTACACTGGCATTGGAAATACTGCAATGAACTGACCTACCCCCAGCTGCAGAATCTCGGCGAGGGGGTTGGCCGGGTAGGTCGCTGGGTTGGTCAGTGGTGGCCATGATGCTGTTACTGACTATGGAGGTACTTGTCCTGACTGCTGTAGCATCTCGTCCGGCCATGGTCTCACTAATAGTCACCTCAGCACCTGCCACATTGTCAGCGCTGATCAGGTAAACGCTGACAGCATCATCATTACTAACAAGTCCATCTGCACTGAGAACTGCCAGCCTCAGCACCGCCCCCTCTGAATCCTGACTCTCTGAACGACTGCCCATGACCACCACGCCCTCTAGGGAGTCCTGGCTTACAATGTCAATGGCATCTTGTCGTACCAGCGGTGGTCTTGGGTGTCGCCATCCTGGACACTGCTCTTGACACTGCTGTTGCTGTTGTTCTTGTGATGGCTGTTGTTGTAGTGGCTGTGGTGGTGGCTGGTGGAAAGACTGTCTCTCTACAACAACCTCTGTATCACCTGCCAACATGGACGCGACATCAGTTCACTGTGGAGACATAAACTGGTTAAGTCTATCTACAGAAGGACCTCTATACTCTGCCTTAAAATATTTTGAGGATATGGCAGACTGTAGAGAAGGAATGTAGTAGACTCCAGGGAAAAGCTGAAAAAGGTACACACTGTGCTGTGGGGCTAGGTAATTTATATTTTCCACCCACATTGTAGCATGTGAGTGTGCAGAGTTAAGTTGCACTTACTCTACAGTGTGTGGTAGTATGATGGTGGTGGTGGTGGCAGAGAGAGGCATGAAGAGGAAGCTAGGGATATGCTGTGTTGTAGGATGAAGGAGGACTGAGTGTGTGTGAAGAATGTGTAGAGAGAATGTGACAGAGGGTAAAGAATGCAAATGAAACCAGTCTTGCCATGGGTAGGGTCATCTATACGCTGCACCCACCTTGTGATGTGTGTGAGTGTGGTGGTGGTGGTGGCAGGGGTGGGTATGCCAGTAGTGCCACACAGGTGAAGACGTTCCAAGCACTGTACACACCCAGCAGCAGACCACTTGTGTTCTCTATCTCAAGGTTGCCAAAGATGTCTTCCCAGATCCACATCCCATCATGAAGCTGTCAACATTCACATTATGCTATCAAAATTCACATTAATATTTTCAATACCAAAACATCTTTGTATAGTTAAGTGTTCCTATCTGTTTATGTTTCTATTCAGCTTGGGAAGTGCATATTGTACAGAAGTGGTTAATGACGGCTTCTGTTATTAACTTGGGAAATACCTCATGCTGAAGTCGTTAATGAAGGCTACTGCTATGGTAACACTGTCTGGTGGCAGCAAAAAAACATTTTTTAAAATCATAACTAAAAGAATTAAACTCATAAATGTATCCTGTACAATTACAGTAAATCCTCATCATCAGTCACTTTATATATTTATTTATTTTTGCTGTTAAGTTAGCAGTAAATCATAGAAAATTGCCTGCTGAAACTCCAATGATACCATTAATGCTGATTTGCCAGTTTCCTCCAGTTTACACTACCAGTTATAAGGAAACAGTTGTGATATTTTGAAACATAACCCTGACTTACGAGAATTTTGTGTAATTGGAAGGAAGTCTGTAGTACTGTACATGTATTGGCAATGACCTTTGCTATTATGCTGCCAAGATCAGTCTCTAGATTAATCAGTATCGGTATATCTGTACTAGGCCAATCTGTAAAATCAAAATATGTACAGTATTAGACACTGATCAGTCAATATGTACTAGATAAGACTGATGCCAGAAACGTAACATAACCACACTCAAATGAAACAATCAGTCAGGCTGTATAGTATTATACAAGACTGAGACACCAAAACATGAATCAACTGACCCTCTGGATGATAAACTCTACAGCAGTGAGGAGCACACAGAGCCACGACACCAGCAAGACGCTCCCCTCCCGCCACCACCCCTGTTGACGATCCTGTGCCGGGTTGCTCCACGTCCCAACTTCACAATCCTCATGGCAGGGAGCTTGAGGTGAATTGATGTGCTCCAGTTGAAGGCTTAGTTTGAGTTCTCTTTTGGAGGGTTCTCTTGATAACGCTGTGTCTCTTTGTCTGGGGTCTTTCGTCAACTCTGCGTCGTTTTGTTTGGGGTCCTTCATATTGGGATCTATAGTTTGGGGGTCTTTTATCAACTCTGTGTCGTTTTGTCTGAGGTCCTTTGTTAATTCTGGGCTGCTTTGCTTGGCATCTTTTGGTAACTCTGTGTGTTTGGGGTCCTTTGTTGAGTCGGGATCTTTCTGTCCGGGGTCTTTTGTCAACTTGGTATCTTTCTGTTTTTGGTCTGTTATCAGCTTTGGGTCTATTTCTACGGGTATTTCTACGATGAGGTCTTTTTTTACTTTCTGATCTATTTCCTGCTTTTCTGAGCCCACTAGCCTCTTTAAATCTGTGTCAGTGGTTGGTTTACTCTCATTTGAGCTAAGTTGTATCTCTTGTTCTTTTAAACACTTCTCCAGGTCTTTTTCTTCAACTACTGACTCTTTCACTTGTTCTAACTCAGGGTCTCCTCCCTTCTCCAAGTCAGTATCATTTGTAGTCTCTCTCTCCTTCATATCTTGTTCCTTCTTTTCAGTGGATCTGTTCGTTTTCACATCTCTCTCTTTCCTAGGGTCTCGCTCCAGACTGTGTTCCTTTACTGAGCCTCTCTCCTTTGCTGTATTGCCATTCTGTACCCCTGGTGCACTCCACAACCTAACTGAGCTCCTACTCCTTCTTGAGTCACTCCTCTGCTGTGCAGCCATCCTACGCAGCACCTTCATTGCCTGGGGAGAAAAGCATGTCATCGTCATCATCATCATGAGGTGAGGCAGGATCCAGAAGCATGAAACCTGGGTCTACCTCACAAGCCAAACATTACATACTTTGTCGTCTACTATAGGTATTCTTTATAGACGAATGTCAGATCCTGAGAGGACATGGGGATCTGTATGACTGAGAAGATTACTTGCTTTAGCCTTTTTTACAGAACAGTATTTATTAGTTTTTATGGGAAATTAGAGAATCAAATGTAGTATTAAAACTAGTGAAAATAATTACTCTAAAACTAATGGGGGATTAAAAAAAAAAACAGAAATCAGGTAACTCTCACCCAGTACAATTTCAATCTGGGAAGTTAATTCTGGTGGTGGCTGAATTGGTAAAGAGGCAGCCTGTAGTCCTAATGGACCCAGGTTCGAATCTCAGCTTGGGCAGGGAATACTGTAGTATAACCCGCCGAGTCCTGACCGGTTTTTTACCCAGCCTACCCCCAGATCCCGACCGATTTTCGACTTTTTGTTTTTTGGCTGAAACCATCGCTTTTGGTGAGAAACATCGAAAATTCATAGTGGAATCGCGATCCTGAGGTAAAAAAATGTTGATACAGGTGTCACTCAACCTTACATTTTCCTTCTTTTTCAGGGTATCTGGCTAAGAAAACGAACTTTGGAAGGGTTGATTATTTCAAGCCACTTTAAATTATGTATTTATTTCATTTATTTGGTACGAATTTGTGTGTAGTAAAAGTCTTTAATGGTTTTCACACAATAATATAGGTGTTTACAAGCACTGTTCACTTACCCAAAACCCCAGTATATGGCACCTTCCTTTATGACATTACCACCTCATCACTTCTGTTTGTTTCTACCTCTAGCTTCTTTGTTTCTTTGTCCTCCACCTCAGGAATCACTTTCACCGTGAATTTCGTCATTAGAGAGACCATGGGGCAACATACCTTTACTGGCTAGGTTACTGCTAACAGGTGAATTGCCCAGTGTGGGGAGGAGGGGGGGAAGGGGGGGTTAGGAGGGGCCAGGCAGTATCCCTGCTTGACAGCAGGTAGAGGAAGGTCTCCCACATATGCCTACCAAAAATCACCCGCGAATGTTGAAAAATGTGCACACAATGGGCCTTGCAATTGCGTGACGTACGATGCACGTCGTTGGGTCTGTCCGTGCAAAAAAGTAGCGACGTGCATCGTAAGTCAATGGGACTCGGCGGGTTAAGGATGTGAATTTCATAAATGAAGACTTTACTGATCTACCAGAAGACCTCCCGACATGTCGTAAAAATACCCCTGCTAATACCAGTACACCAGACCTGTATGAGACAACCCTAGCATGTATTCAATATGGATGGTGTGTGTTTGCGCTAAAGTGATGACATGTGAAGGTGTGTGCTGGAGGACTACTGGGCCTTGGGGATTAGCCAATGCCCCTGAGAAATAGGCCCTGAGGCCTTTGCCCTTTGATGGATCGATAGAACTGGATCCAGCATCGGTTGCAGAATAAACTGAGCCCATGACTGACCAAGTAGACTCTAATGGTGATTTAAATGATGTATATGATGAGAAGGATGATAGTTGTTGTTGTTGCTGATGTTGTTGTTTAACCCCTAAAGGTCGGTCCCTGTTCTGGAACGTGTGTCATGGGAACATCGATCCCCATTCCAGAACATTTAGCACTGCCTTCAACCACTGCACCCCAACAAATCAATGGAGGAGCTTTGGCCACCATTCACTTTGAAGCTAAAGGTTAGTACTTTCTTATATGTAAACTTTATTTTGATAGATCTACCAATTTTTACAAAAATGGTTTTTGAAAATGACCTACTTTCAGCATCTGTGAGTGGGGTAAAAAAGCCTTTCCTCAGACAGTCTTACATTTTCAGCCACTGCTTTGCAATAAATGATTGCAGGATATTGGAACACCTCTCATTTTAGTGCTAAAGAGTTGTACTTTGCTGGGTATAAAGATTTTTATGATAGGTTTAATAGTTTTCATGGGATCAGTTTTTGAAAAATCAATTTTTTTGTGAAAAATGCACACTCCTGATGGTTGATTTTATAAATGATGCCCAACCCCAAGGGGTTAACCCTGGTCTGCCTGACTCTGCAAATGCACTGACTATAGGTAAGCAACTACCTCTATTGAGTTGTCCCATAGGTTCCTTATATCGTTCATGTATGGATGATGGTGATGAACTGTAAAGGATTTAGTCCCATTTTGAGTCAAAGAGTATAGGCTAACCATAACATACCAGGAGGATCTTAATGGTGACATGGGTGAGGAAAATCAAACCAAACTGAGACTCACCGAGTATACCCTAATGGTGATGTAGGCAAGATACACAATGACAAGGATGATGGTGATGGTGGCCAGGCCAAGGTGCAGGGACTCCCATGATGCTGGAAGAGGATTGTGGAGCAGTAGCCAGTGTTCCGTGCACTCCACCAGGAGTAGCGCGCCTGCATAACCTCCAATTACACGTGCCATCGCTGTACGCACTTTTGGACATCGGTTGACAGGCTGGAGGGAAGACTCATTTAAGTGGGAGTAAGAGTGGATCCATCAGCCTTGGATGGCAGCTGGCTCAGGAGAAGGAAAACTCCAAATTCAAACCCAAGCCCCCTAGATAAGGACTGGTGAAAAGAAATGCATACATCCAATAAAAATACTTGCCCAAAATACTAGTTGATGTCACAGTGGTAATGCTGGATTTACATGGCACCCAGTATCATTGTTAATTACCATCAGTAGGTGAGAAAAGGCTTACACAAGCATGCATGGCCAGAGCCTTCATAAATGTTAACATTTAAGATAAACTACATTTGTTGTGGACACATAAATACAACATTGTACTGTAAAACAGGAAGTAGGCTAAAACACACACCAACCTCGAGGTAAAGATGTGTGAGGAAGTGCAGGAAGGTCATGAATGAGGCATAGAAGAGGCCCAGACAGAGCCCCTGCACAATGACCAGCCATGGACAGTCCACCACCAGGGTTAGATAGGTCCACGGGCCTGAAGGATAGATGTATGGGAAATGAGAAGAGTGGTGTTAATGCAATGAACGAATTAATTAAGCAGCTTTTACAGGCACTACCATTACCATGGTTCTAAACAACTCACAATTGACAAGAAGCAGTGTGGAGGCCAGAAGCAGCAGCATCATCTGGAAGTACGAGAGTGTGGAAGTGCCACCAGCTGTTGTGCATACTGTGGGGGCAGCTGTGGCTTGAACTCTGGCTGTGGCAGGGGTAGCTAAAGCTGCAGTGTCCTTGGCTGCAGTTGGGGGTGTGACTGTAGCTGTGGAGGTGGTGGTTGTGATGGGGGCAATGGATATGCTTCCTGTGGTTGTGTTAAGTGTAGCTGTGGTTGGAGATGTGGCTGCAGCTGTGGTGGTAGTTGTGGTAGGGGCAATGGATATACTTCCAGTGGCTGTGTTGAGGGTGGCTGTGGTTGATGTGGTGGTTTCTGGTCTGGCTGTGATAGCTGTGGGGGATGTGGCTGTGGCAGAATAGTGCACAGCTGTGGTGGGGGATGTGGCAGCAGCTGTGGCAGAGGCGTGGCGGAGGGCTCTGAGGTACCACAGGAGCAAGAACGCCAGGGCAGGGAAGAAGACAGTCTTGAGAGCCACCAGGATACGCGTGTACCGACCGTCCTTGCTGATGAACTGTGCCAAGAAGAAGTGACTTTCAACACAAAGTCCATGCTTTAAGAAATGCAGTAATGCCTTGTTATAAGTTGCCTTGTTTGACCTTTTTTTCTGCTATTATGTCCATAGTAAATCAACAAAAAATTGCATATCAAAGTTCCATCGCTACCATTGAAGCTAATTAACCAGTTCCCCTCTGAAGTCATTTTAAATGATGCACATACATATGGTTTATGATCAGGTGTTAGCTATACACACAAACAACACTGAATCATGATTTCATAGTTACTGTACTTTACAGTAAATTACAACTGTAAGGATAGGGTGACATGAAAGCAGTTTATTTGTGGCTACTCTCTCCAGGATTTCCAATAGGGCAACTAGTTATACACAGATACAGCTGACAGATTGACTGATGGATAGGTAGGTGAAGAAAGGTCCACCAGCAGAAGCACAGAGGTCTTGTACCTGCTTGAGACTCTGTCCATCATGCTTGATCCTGATGCTGATAAAAACATACTGGTACCGAATAAAAGGAATGATGAAGAGGAGAAAAGTTCAGCCAAAGCGCTGAGATCTTGTATCTGCTTGAAACTGTTCGTCACCCTCAGTCTTGATGCTGGTAATCTAGGTTGGATAGTAAAGGCTGTATGCCAGATAGATAGATGGCAGATACATAAATAAATACATAATTGTAAGTGAAGAAAGGTCCACCAACCGAAACATAGAGATCTTGTATCTGCTTGAGACTCTGTCCATCACCCTCAATCCTGATGTTGACGATGTAGTGTGGGTGGTAAAGGCTGTACAGTACCACAAGGGGAACAGGGGCACAGTGGTAGGTGGCACCCCCGAAGCGGTGCTCCTGGCGGGGGCTGCAGGACACATGGCGGGACTGGACGGTGTGAGCCAAGAGGGCAGGCGGGGCAGAAGGGCGGTCACTGTAGCCTAGACGTGTTATAAGGCTTAGTTGTCCCCCTCCAGCACCCCACCAGCCTGGAATATAAAGGGGTGTTTGGGTTCATGATAAGGAGTGTGAGGGGGTGAGACGAGATACGGTGTGAAGAAGAGTGTGAGATGGAGTATGGAGTAGTGAAGGAGAGTGTAAGGGTATGGTATGGCAGTAGGCAAGAGAAATGTGATGACTTGGAAGGGTTTGAGGGGAGATATAAGGGTGTGATGTGAAGCTGAAGGGCGTGACATGAGCTGTGGGGGTGTGGGTCGGGTGCAGGGGGTGCTGAAGGGCGTCTCTGTAGTCCAGATGTGTTATGAAGCTTGTCTGAATGCTATCTGTACCCCATCATGGAATATGATGGTGGGTGTTGAATGAATGAGGATGGGGGAGGTGTGAAGGTGCATGGTAACTAGAGTACAATATTACTATCACTTTATCTCACATCACTTACCCTTACTTCAGTTCAGCTTCACTTTTCCTGATCTAACCTAACCTAACTTAACCTAACCATGCCATATCTCACCTCACCTCACTTCACTTCATTTAATTTCACTATGCATATCATAAGCTAAACTAATCTATACTACATTGTTTTTCTTAACCTAACCCAGCCCAGTGTCCCGCTATCAAACTTTCCTTTACTTAAATTAAGCTAACCCAAACCAGACCCAACCTGACCCAACCCAGCCTTCTCTGTCCTACCCTGCCCTGCCCTCTAGGCACCCCAGTACAGTACTGACCCTGCTGGTGGTGATGGATGAGGCGTAGCCGCAGGAGGCCAGCCAGTCTCTGCTGCCACCTTGACGCCCCTTGTGGCTGCCCGGGAAACTACAATACAAAAGAACAAAGTGTACAAATCTTTATTTAAAAAAATAATATACAGTAGGCGCGGAAAGTATTGACGCTAAAGGGCCGCCGTCATTCTTTTTCGCGTTAAGTGAAGTAGGGTCAATACTACCCTCCCCTGTGATGCGAAATAAGCTGACGCTTTTTCAACGGGAGCTGGCAACCCTGCTTGATAGGTTTGGCACCACAGGCGCAGGCTCAGTAATGTTTGGGCAGCCACAGGAGGAGGATTGTCTCTGTGTGTGATACACCACGAGGGCATGTTTTGACTCAAATAACACACTTATTTGGTTACCTACCACATTCTCATCATGCCTAAAGTAACCACAAGCAAGGACAAACATGTGGAAGTGATTACTTTATACAAAGCTGGCCACAAACTCCCATTTATTGCAAATCAAACAGGTGTTAGACTGAGGACAGTGCAGAGACTGGTGAAGTGGTTCAAGGACAGTGGGGAGGCCATTCCTCCCACTCCACTTCCCAAGCCTGGGAGACTTCGTAAGACAACCTTCAGGACCCGTCAGCTGATCTCAAGGCAAGTTAGCAAGGATCCAAGGCTAACAGCACGGGGTTTAAAAGAAAAGAACCCACAGTTGCTGGCAGATGTGTCTGTCAGAAGTGTGCAGCAACTGTTGCATGACGATCTGGGCTACAGGAGTTTTTGTGCTCGTAAAAAACCACTGCTAACTGCACTTCAGAAGAAAAAGAGAGTAAATTTTTGTAAGAAATATTTTGCCTGGAGTGAGGAGCAATGGAAAACTGTGCTTTGGAGTGATGAGTCAACATTTACTATCACTGGTACCCCTTCATCACGAGTGTACCGCAAACCAGGCAGTGACCCCCTGGATCCTAAGTACACTTCCAGGTTTGTTAAATACCCAGCCTCACTCATGGCTTGGGGCTGCTTTACATATTATGGTGTTGGTGAGTTGGTAATTCTACCTGCAAATGAAAAAGTGAACCAGAACAATTATTTGGAGCTCTTATGTGATGTTTTAAGTGACTCTTTTGATAAAACCAAGGCAAGAGTATTTATGCAAGATTCTGCCCCTGCACATGTTGCAAAGTCAGTGAAACAGTGGCTAACAGACTGTGAGGTTCCCTTTATTTGATATTGGCCTGGAAACAGCCCAGATATCAATCCCATTGAGAATTTATGGGCACACATGAAGCGGCAGCTGCATAGTATGGACACATCATCTTTGCCTAAACTTGAGGCTGCAGTCAAGCAGCTATGGAGCAGTTTTAGTCCGTCCGTTCTGCAAAACTACGCCATCAGTCTCCCCAGACGCCTTAAGAAGATAATAAACGTGAAGGGGAATGCCAGTAAATACTAAATTCAATGGTGAGTGTTAATTTATTTGTTTCTCCTTGCTAACCACAAGAATGTTTTCTTTTTTTAAGATGGCGTCAACACTTTCCGCGCTACTGTATATTTTTTAAGTAATAAAACCAGTAAAATGCCTTTGTCGGTGAGGTTCGAGCAAGGCCATTTAAATCCAAAAGCAGTGAAATGTCACCTTACACCCCGAGGATGCCTAGAGTATATTGATAGCTATCTGCCTACCAAGTTTCATGCCTTTATGACAAACTGTCTGGCCTGTGACCCTCTTTTGAATATTTTTGACATAATGCATCTGGCGTGTCACGTGCCACATGCACTGCCTGGGTTTGATGAAACCTGTCAAAAACAATACAGTACTTAAAGAATTGGGCTATAGTATGGTGCAAACCATGCAGTGCAAACCATGGTTTCTGAGATATTAGGTTCTCAAAAGCGTTATGGTTGAGCTAGGTCGGGCTGCTCACGTGAGAAAATGCCATTACTCGACAAAAAACTTGTGAAGGTTTCACCTTTGCTCATAAATAGCACATCCCATTTAACCTCTTTTGAGGTGTGGAGGCTTGAGGCTGCTATACACATAAATTAATAAGTCAATTGGAAATTTGTACAATCATTCAGTATGTCGGTACTGTTGCATGAATGTGTCAATCTTCAGCACCAAGAATTGTAAGAAGAAAACAAAAAGACAGATAGAGAAAGAACAAACTATCAGAAATGTGTAGATAACTCTTGACTAAAGAAATACAGGCAACTTAGAAATTATGTAAAATATTTGTAAACCTCAGTTCTTTTGCCGAGCTTACCTGGAATGCAAATACAATGTTGTGGAGGGATGTGTTGGTTAGCTGTGTGTCATTGTGGGGTGTGCTGGTGATGAGGGCTTGTAGTGAAGATGTGTTGGC
Organism: Birgus latro; assembly: GCA_018397915.1. Lineage (NCBI taxonomy): Eukaryota > Metazoa > Arthropoda > Malacostraca > Decapoda > Coenobitidae > Birgus > Birgus latro. The sequence continues at coordinate 45,221 of JAGKTI010001760.1, forward strand.
AGGTGCTGAGATTGTGTCTGGGAGTGTGGAGGTGTTAGGGAGCATTAAGGAGTGTGTTGAGGTGTTAGGTGAGGTGCCTGAGATTGTGTCAGCATGTGTTGTGGTGTCAGGGTGTCTGTTGGTGTGTCTTGAGGTGTTAGGGTGTCTGCCGGGGTGAGTTTTATTTGGCTGAGTGTGTGTTGTGATGATATGTTTTGAGGTGTTTTGGTGATGTGTACTGGGGTGAGATGAGGTGTGTGGTTGTGTAGAAGGTGTGTATTCCAGAAGGGTAGGAGTGTGTAGGGTGGTGTTTGAACTGTGTAAGATGGTGTATGTCTGTGGATCTGTGTATGTGTCTGGAGACAGCACTGAGTCTGTAAGTGTATCTGGGTGTCTTGTGGGCATGTGCACTGCTGTGTGAGTGTCTGAATGAAGTGTGTGTGTGTCAGAAGGTATAGTGGATGCATATGTGTCTGCACTGTGAGTGTGTTTATGTGTATCAGGGAGATGAGTGGCTGTGTGTGTATCAGGGAGTGGTGTGTGTGTATGAGGGTGTAGTTTGTGTGTGTCCCTGGGCATGGTGTGACAGAGGGATGGCCCTTCAGGAATGAACCACTGCTGCTGTGGGGCTTCAGGTGTTGCTATGCACTTGCTGCCTCTCACGGTGATGTGCGTCCACGGGGAAGGTGCTGAAATGGGAAGAACTGCTGCAACAGTATGTTTGCTTTCACCTGGCAAAACTGGGTTTCTTCCAAAACACGAATACTACATCGTGATTATAAGAAATTGACTATCCTTAGTTTTGTGGTAGGAAGTGACTCTCCTTGACTGCTAGTCAAAATGACCCTCTAATCCAACTACACTTAGCCATCAATTGAGCTAAAATAAATGAGGTTTGGAATTTCTGTCAGCTTAAAGAACACGTGCTATGCTATAGTAAACTGCGATGAGACAGCAATGATAAGGAGAACAAGGGGCGGGTGGAAGGAATGGAAAGAAGAGAAAGAATGTGTGTTAACAGCAAAATATGGGAGTAAAACAAAAGCTGGTAAGAGAGAAACTAAAGACACAATAACGAAAATATGTAAATAGCATAAAAGAGAAGGTTAGGGTGTAATATGTGAAATAAATCACCAAGAAAGAGGTGTTACGAAGTCTCCTTTGCCACCTAGATGGGACCCCTTAAAAAATATTCTGTATCTTGGATCAATTCCTGTGCTTCATTCCATCCCAAGGCATCCAGCATGTTTTCTTCTTTCAGTGGGTTTATTTTTAGTGCTTCATTCCATTCTCTCTCTCTCTCTCTCTCTCTCTCTCTCTCTCTCTCTCTATCATCATCATCATCATCATCATCATCATCATCATCATCATCATCATTGTCCTTCTTAACCATTATGCACACTGACAGAATTTTGTAGCCTATACTTGGTCACTGTGGATCTATCTTGACTCTAACCATTACAACTCTGTTCCAGACGCCAGTGAAGTGGCATGTGTGTGTTATCATTCTCCTGCAGCTACTGTACACAGGTAAGTCAAGTGTGTTTTTACTGTACTGGGTTATTAGTTACATAAATACATACATACATACACATACATACAACAGACTGTACATATATACATGCTTACAACAGCCTACATACATACATTAATTCATACATAAATACATACAAGACTATACATACATTCATACATATATACATACACTAGATAACATACATACATACATAAATACAAATATACATTCATACACACATGCATGCATCAGACAACAAACATACATACATTCACACATATACGTACATACTGTACATATGGTATGGGGGGCACTGTGGCTCAGAAGTAGAGCATCGAGCTCGGGACCCGGGGGTCGCGAGTTCGAGCCACGCCTGAGACTGCTGTGCCGGGAGGGGTAGCGCCCTCCTGTTACCTAGCGGGGCTATATGATCTCATTGTAAGGTCTAGCTCAGGGGATTCTTTTTGTTTTTGTACATATGTCTCACATTTGTATGAAAGTTGTATCTATGTTTGAAGTAGATTCGTATGTTTTCACTAAGGTAGCATAAAAGTATTGGATACTGAGCAGATGGAACATTCAGCACTGAGCTCCATGTGGTGTGTGTGTGTGTGAATTAATCCATTGCCTTCTTTGACGTTGGCCTTATTCCAAAATGTATGTTCACAGCAATAAGTGTTAATCCTTAGGCCTCGGTGGAACTTCCCAGGGACGAGTAAAGATATATAATGATTGCTAGAGTAAAAAAATATTGTCGTCAGGAACAGTTTTATGGATTTCCTTGGTCATATCAGACCCCCCCCCGTTTCAAAAGGCAATTCTATGGTGAATAAAATCGTTGAGAAATAGCAAGAAGTTAAAGAATTCCTGGATAAGTATAAGAACTGTCACTGAGTCGAACAAGGGTGAATCGTGGTAAACAGTAGTGGAAAGCCATCAGAGACCTGTGGGGACTCCAGCTGCAGCAGAATAGTAGTAGTAGTAGTAGTAGTAGTAGTAGCAGTAGTAGTAGTAGCAGCAGCAGCAGCAGCAGTAGTAGTAGTAGTAGTAGTAGTAGTAGTTGTTGTTGTTGTTGTTGACGGGTTGGAATTGGATACGGTATATAGTGAAATGCGGTGCGTCACGACCATAGACTTTCGGTAAACAATATGATTTGTGAATGAAACCAGTACAAGGAATGGGTGCGTAAACACGTACGGGAGTCGTATGGATACTAGAGACACCCCTTGTGATGAATGAGTGTGTGAAGGTGTAATGAATGAACGAGTAAACCAAGGGGTGAGTCATGCTTACTAACTAGACAGCTTTAGTAATTAATGACTGTGAAAGAGAATGAAAAGCAGTGGACCCGCTTACAACACCTGCCATCAATTAATAGCCCGAAGAATGATTAATTTGAATTAGTGAACATGTTAACATGGGATATAAGGTTACTAGTGGGAGAGGGTAATGAATGAGTAAGGGTGAATGAAATCGAAGGAAAAACAGTGACCCCGCTCTCAAATCACTAGCTAGCAAATTGATGAATAACCCAATAAACGATTAAGCCAAAATCAATGCCTGAAAGTAAGTAGCCGCGAGTTGAAAGTAAAAAAGAGGGAGGAAAGGCCACCAAATCATTCCGAAAGCAGATGAAACCGAAGGAAAACACTGCCTTCCGTATTCTCCCCCCAGAGCAACAAGTCAATACTCACCCACTATAGAGCCAATGGTTACGCTAGCCACGATCACCACCAAGGAAATGCCGGCCAGGATGTTCAGGTCTCTGAGGTTGATGGAGTTGAGGCCCGTGTGTGGCATGGCGGGCGTGGGGAGGGGAAATTGTGGGCGTGGGAGGCCGAGGCGGCGCGTGAAGCGAGTTTTGTTTACTTCCAGACCCAGAGGCAGACGGCCATCACTGAAACCGGGAAATTTGACTCGTTTTCTGTGACTTCTGGGTGACTGGAGTAAAGAGAAAGTGTCAGCTTTCTATCTTGTCTCTTTTATAGGTCGTATATTCATCTTTGGGTCCATCTCGACTAAATACTGGGGTAAATGCATTACGAGCCCAAGTAGTACTTGGTATAGTGAGATTTGTTCATTTAGTAAACGTTCCACCCATATATTCTGCTACATAAAACTTTAAATGCAGTATGACAGCCCAGTTCACAATCCTTACATCTTATATCCTTGGTATATTTTTACCTTTTGTAATATACCGTTCTTGATATAAGCTGGGATAGCACTGGATGAATTTCAGGTTTCGTTAGACAGTCAATCCCAACCTTCGTAATATAGTGCAGCGCATTTATCTTTTCTGCTAATTAGCGCTCTGCATGTGTGTATGTATACAGTTTCAGCAATACAGAGAAGCGAAATGTTACTAAAGCATACCAATCCGTGCCATACAAAACGCAGCCACGCCTCTCAAAAGCCCGCCCAAGTTTCCCGCGCAAAATCAATATTGGCGGGAGGCGCTCTGACTTTCCCGCGTTGTGTGGGTTGTGCCGCAGTATTAAATTAACCTGAACTGCTTTTCGTTATTTTTCTAAGTCGTATTCTCGTTGGCTTGATCCCTTGAACGCCTTCCATACCATTTGTTTTCTTATGTGGTTCGTTTATATTCTTTCGTACGAGTATCTTATGCTCATAGGATCCCGATTATAATATAACATGTAACTGCTGTATTGCTCCCCCCCCAAAAAAAAAAAAAACTAATATCTAATGTGTTGAGTAAATATCGTACACCCCCTATGCTGCTGATGCGGCAGAAAAATAGTGGATGATAGATGGACAGACAGACAGATAGTTAGATAGCTAATGTACAAACAGATAGATAGGTAGATCATCATCATCATCATCATCATCATCATCATCATCATCATCATCATCCAGACCTTTCTCACCCCAACTGGAGTGATAAAAGTACACATACCTGATAGAGACAGAAATTGCAAAGAATACAGTATATTAATATGAGAGTATAACCAGTGCTCACGAAACTGAAACTAAAAGTAAACCAGTGGCATAGTATCTGTGTCAGAAAGAAATTAGTCAGCATGGTAGTTAAGGTACAGTTGAGAAAAATAATATCGTCCCACAGTTAATTATGAAACGAACAAAATATCCTGAAAACGGTTATTAGGTTCCATAGATCGCATAGCTGTGTTTCGAAAGTCACCGCTCACTGTCCCCGTATTTGTCCCCGTATTTGTCACTGAATTGGATCGAGAATTATGTCCGCAGCTGTACTTGGTATGTATGGATGGGGGTTATGAGGGACGTATTCTAGGTGGCGTAGGAGGCTTCGCTGCACCTGTTCCTCAGCGATTTATTCTGCGTATTATACCGTAGCATCGTATTATAAGGTAATTTACTCATATATCATGTTAATATCGACATAGTTTGCTTCAGTAACATACAAGGTGATGTTGAGTGTAGTGTTCAGAGCAAAACGCAAAATAAGGGGTG
>JAGKTI010001760.1:50414-77441 GCA_018397915.1 Birgus latro
CGAGGTGGCTCGAGCTCCTCGATCACATTTCAGTACTGTCATCCATACCACCACATTTTGTCCCCCTCTACTGCCTGATCACCTAGCAGGGCCATGCTTGCCAATAATTAATCACTGCAGTATTCAGGCGTCTACCCCAAGGATGACAGTGACATGACGGCCACCCAGTGCGTTTTTTAAAAAATGGGAAAGATTTGACAGGAGCTTGAACAGCTGCCGAGAGGGATACGGCATACGGGTCCCCCCCCCCCCTTTTTTTTTTTCCCCTTCCTTTTTTTTTGCCTTTTTTTTTTTTTTTTTTTTTTTTTATTATTATTATACTGTATATACCTGTGCCAGCAAAGTTGGAGATTTTGTATTCACCCCTGTTTGTCTGTTTCCATGTCCACAAGATATCTCAGAAAGTTATCGATGGATTTCACAGATATCTTGTGGATGTGTGGATCATGGGCCAAGGAAGGGTTGATTAAATTTTGGTGATATAAGTTGTCTCTTAGTGGTAGGTGGTGGCGACCATCATCCATTCACTTGATGTAGTGCTGCCTACTTCTTCCTTAGCCTTTATCATTCTTTTTCTGTGCTTGCCCTCCTCTCTTCCTATTTCTCCCATCTTTCCTGTCACTTCTTACTGTTTTTCTTTCCTTTACAGGTGGCTTTACATTGAGTGAGAAGCCAAATGGTTTCCTGTAAGCCAAGAAACCATTTACAACGCTGGGTGGTAACCATATAACCAAACCATACATGCTCCCTACGTGTCAACAAGTGGGTTGATGGAGGGTAAGTGCCCCTCCCCGTAAAATAAATAACTCAAAGTCAAATGGCCACCCCTTATGGGATTATTGTGTATGGCAATAGATAGATAGAAGTTGCCTCTCCGAGGCCTGCCTAGTTTTCATATTTTTTGTTGTCACTTTTCTTCGCATCAGCATCATCATTATCATGACAGTGTTTCAGATGCTGCTCACATATAGACGAATAACCCAAGCAACACGACTGTTTACCCCGTTAGGTACGGAACAACTCTCCAGTATTTTCATGTCTATACCAGACGATTTTGTTCAGGTGAGTGGGTCCTAGGAGCCTGAGAATGTCAGCCCCTTCACTCCCATGCATTCCCTTCACTCCGATGACGATTATTTTTATCCTCGATACTTCCAGGTGAAATTATGACGATTTTTTTTTCAGATTTGGATTTCTTTTAATTCGAAGTGGAGGAGTTAGATAATGCCCCTCACCCCCAACCCCCCCGGTCTCTCTCTCTCTCTCTCTCTCTCTCTCTCTCTCTCTCTCTCTTCATCTAGCTATATCTATCTGTGTCTATCCATCTATCACCACTAGTCCTTCTTAACTTGAATAGAATCGTGAGGAGGTGGCAAGAGTGTACTGGATAAAAAAAAAAAAAGTTTGGAAGTGGTAAGAGTATACTAGAAAAAAAAAAAATAAGATGGTGATATTGAAGGGGTTAAGTTTATGGGGGATCGTCCTGCAGTAAACAGGGTGAGGGGTAATGTGTGTATAACCTTTGATTCTTCGGGCCGTATTTATTTATTGATTGATTTATTGGTTTATTACTGTTATTTATTTTATACTGTTGACATTATTTATTTATTTGTTTATTGGTTATTTACTTTATTTTTCACTGTACATTATTTTTTATTCATTTATTATTTACTGCTGGCATTGTTCGTTATTTATTCAATTACTTATTTATTTTATTAGGTGAGTGAAAGAGAGAGAGAGAGAGATGAGCGAGAAGATAAGGAAGGGGGGAGGGAAGGTGGGATGAAAGGATTCGGAAGAAGTGAGGAGAGAGGGATGGCAGGGGGAGAGTGAAAAGGGAGGTGAAGGGAGGGAGGGAGAAGAAAGGGACGAGGGGAAGGATGGGAGGAGGGTAGACTGAAAAGGGAGGTGGAAGGAGGGGAGAGAGTAGGGGGGGTGAGGCTAGGCTTGATGAAGGTATATAAAGTGGGAAGGGTAACACAGACCATCAGCCAAGGTGCCACACAGGTTTCTATCTTGCTGGCTCTATAGTGGTAAGCAGAGAGAGAGAGTGTGTGTATTTCTGTGGCACATAATTTTACTTTCTGTTTATAGTATGTACCTGTCTGTTGTGAATGTGTATGTATGTATGTATATCTACTTATCTATCTATCTTTGCTTATCTATCTGTCTATCTATATCTCTGTCTATGTTTATCTATCTGTCTATCCATCTCTCCTGTTTCCTTGACTAAAGCACCTACACACAACTTCATCCCTATCCAACTTGAGATTTCCAGTGTTTCCCAACTCACTCATCCACATCTCCTCCTCGGTCCGTCTCTCCTGTAATATTCCTCAGCTGTTTCCCACCCATCTTGTTCTTGGTCTCTCCTGTCATATCCCCTAACCCTATCCCACCCTTATCATTCTGGGTTCTCCACTTCTACTTCTGTAATATTCTTCAGCTGTATCCCATTCATCTCATTCTTGGTTCATGTCTCCTTCAGTCGTATGCCTGAGAGCCGCATGCTTTGTTGCCTTGGAGATTTCCTAACACCTCCTCCTGGGTGGTTTATTTTGTCTACTTACATGTTAATATTCTCTTGTATGTCATTGGTATTATTTTTACTTAGTGTTCATAGTAGTAGTAATATAGGCATTATCTGTTAGAACTGATAGAACTTTCTTCAGTTGGATATGATGGTTTAGATAAAACCCTGAACAACACATACAAGTGCATCCATGACAGTAACAGGGATGACGATAAATTCAGTGTACCGCATCTGATTATGGTTTGTATACAGGTGTTTGTGGTGTGAAGGAAGACGCTGATTGGACTGCTGCATGATGATGTGGTTGTTGGCACTGCTTACGGTAAGGACCATACATGAGAGAGAGAGAGAGAGAGAGAGAGAAATTGTCTCTGCAAAGTATGTCATCCTTTGGAGAACATAGTCCTTAGGCAATTTTAAGTCACAGTGTCTCTGATCAGTGTCAAATTCTAATTAATTTTATAGTTACAGTACATTAAAAATATTCTAGTAGTTGTGGAAAACTTGGAGTGATGTGGTAGCAAACTACAGTTTGGTGTGCAGTACCTAACTGTGTATGATATGTTACCTGACTGTGATGTGCTACCTATTTATGATATGTGGTACACTTGAGGATAAGATCATTTAATGTTTCACATCTTCTGCTTCTCACTTTCCTCTGATGGCTAACAGCATGTGTCATGGAGGAAATTGACAATCATGCCTTAAATGTCTGTGTGTCCCATACTATGAACCTAGACAAAGCTTGAACCCTGTTGGATGGACACAAGTCAAGAGTGAGAGCAGTGGAAATGAGTTATTTGAGAGGAGCATATGCAGTTACATGGAGAGACAGACAGAGACAAATGAGGAAGTGAAGGAGCATTGTGGTATTGATGCAGATGTGATTGAAAGTGAGATGGTTTGTCCATGTGGAGAGAGTGGAAAATGAGACTGACTAGAAGAGTGTTTGTGAGTCAGGTGGAGGGAGAAACCAAGTATGAGATGGAGGGATGGAATAGAAAGATATACTGTATATGTTGAGGGTGTATGAGTTGGAGGGATGGCACCCAAATGGCAAAAGGTAGGGTGACATAGAGGCAGTTTGTTTGTGGCCACCCTATACTAGGTTATGGCATCTGGGTATAGACAGATACCTAGAATAGCTAACCATGTTATGCTCTGGCTTACTACAGTGCATTTAGTTAAAACTGTCGGAGAACCCTAATCCCTTTCAGCTCAGTAGATTGCAGAGTCTACCCAGCTGGGAGAGTTGATATAAATAGTAACCAAGGAGACATTCCTAGCTCATGATTAAGGCCTAATTTCATATAACCAGAAGGTAGTATTCAAGTTTTGGGAGTGTTCCTGCTCTGTCAGGTGAAAACAGAGTGATTATACAATGTGTTGCACAGGTCGCTTGTGTGGCAAGGCTGGGCGAGGGTGTCAATTGTACCGGTGTCACAGGCACAGCGTTCAGATGTGTCAGCTGCAGCACTCTTGCCATGTGCAGCAATGAAGAGGACACTGGATTCACTGCAAAATGTCAGTCCACACAGGTAAATACTCACATTGGGTTAGCTGAGGTTAGAGTATAGTCCTTGTATGTAGGTTAGCTGAGGTTGGATTACAGTGTGCTACATAGGGTTGGCCATGCTGATTTGTGTTCGTAGCAGTGCTGAAGGTTCAGCTGTTGTGACTGAGTCAGTTTTTGTGTATGGCTTATGTACAGGATATATATATAGGTATAATTCTGTATTAGTAAAAATGTCATCAATGTCTGATCTGATTTCAATCAAAATTGGCATATTCACTGTGTGTGGATCTGGGAAGAAGTGATTTTACTTTGGTGCTCATCAATCATAGGTTGGAGTGGAGATCAGGGGTCACGCTTAGATTTCAAAGTGCAGCATTACCACATTAACGCCTGATCAGATCTGGATCAGAATGTGCACATATATTGTGTGTGAAGATGGGAAGACTATTCAGTTTTAGTTCAGGTCAGAGGTCAAGATAATGGGTCAAGGTCAGAGTTCAGATATGACATCACTGTCTTCTTTGGGTACCCACCCTGTCTACATTGTGTGCAAGGTGATAAATGTGTACTTGTCTACATCATACCAGGTGTGTGAGGAGAAGAGTGCTGGGACTGCCTGCTACACTGCACCCAATGATGCAGACAAGTGCACGTGTAGTGGACCAGGCTTTGTAATGGACCCATATGACACCAGCGGGACCTGGTATCTGGGGTGCCTGTCCTCCGATCAACCCCCAAGGATCCTAAGATGTCCTGATGGCCAGGTGTTTGATGAAGACAGCAGTTCATGTGTTGATACCCCGCCGGTCATCACACCAGCATGCACAGAAGTCAGTACCATACTACAAAGGCAACAAGGTCATATTCGTGTCAGCTAAGAGGCAGTCTCGCTAGTCTGTTCTGCCAGCAACTTCCTTTTTGTTTCTCTCCTTTCTGAGATCCCTCCTTATGAGGAAGGAAGACAAATCTCTTTTACTTAACTACACTATGTGAAAAGTCTGAGAGGATTTAATCTGTACATATAGGTACCTCTGTATACAAGATTTTCAAAGGAAATAATAGTATGACAGTTGAAATATAATCCACAGTAAATCGGTCCAATAGTACTAAAAGTTACCAGCCTCTTTCTGAACATGGCAGGTTTGAGAATATTGTAACCCAATATCATGACTCAGTTCTCATGTCATACTTTATGTTAAATGCCCCTGTATCACCTTATATTAATCCTCCTATATCATTCTTTCTTATACATCCTCTATTATGACCTCTGTGATAGTGATTGGTTTACCTGCCATAGTTATGTAAGTACTTGCCTGGAAATAATGTATATAATCATTTTGATGCAGTTCTGCCAAGTTTATGTTGAATTCAGATAATGGTTAGTATTCATTTATTGTTGATTCCCTGGACAGATCTCATTAACGAGGGCAGTACAGATTTCATTAGTGAGGTCTATAACTAACTTATGACAGACTGTATCTCAAGAGCAGGTATTATTCTTCCAGGTCTGAGTTGGTGAGGCTTGAAATATGGGGTTGGTTATGTGAACTGGTACCTGTATGGCTGTGAGTTTCATCACTGTCTGATATGTAAATTTTGTGACCATATGAATTTTCTGATCATAAGGCTGTCATTTTTTCTCTTTTATGCAAGGAAGAAGATACCAAAGACTGGAAGTCCACTAGATTGTTTCCTCCAAGAAGATAAAAAAAATTATAACCACGTTACTGTGAAATTACGAAATTACTGTATGGCTTAAGATTATGACTATCACTGTAAGTTTTTTATAATTTGATTAAGTTTGTTGAGCATAGGGCTGTGATTGTGTGGCTGGGAATTTCTTGACGATATGACTAAATTTGTTGGTTGTATAACTGGTTGTATGAGTGAGTTAGTTGATCATGTAACCTTTGATTGTGTGACTGTTTGTAGATTGTAGATCTGAACATATGAGTGAATTTGTTTATCATGTGTGTGAATTTGTTGATGGTATGATAGAATTTGATGGTTGTATTATGTCTGAATTTTGTGGTTGTATTAATGAATTTGCTTATTGTCTGACCGAATTTCTTGACCGTTTTTTCTTTTTTTATAAATAAATCACAGCAAGGTGTCTTCCCTCTGTTGGAGAGTTGCTCAGGCTACTACCTCTGCTTTCCTGACGGATCTGGTGGCTACACGGCAAGTGATGTGGTAGACTGTCCTGGTGATGAGCGTTGGAACCCTGCCACCTTGTCCTGTGTGGCTGGGGATATCAAGCCAACTGTACCCACATGTGGTGATGGCCCAACGGTTGGAGATCCTGATGAGTGTAATGCCTTCTACATCTGCTCTGGCATTGCTGGCAACCCACCAATTGTAAATGACCCAGTCTGCTGCTCCCCCAACCAGGTACTCCTGCTGCACCATACGGTATTCACAGAGTTTCTCTGATGCATCTTATTCACAAACTCCCGTGGGATTGTTTATACATTTATCTTATCTGCTGCCTCACCAACCATGCAATCAGCCACATCGACAGATTATCCCTATTGTACCAGGAGGTGCGTGAGATGAGTAAGCATGTTGTGGTGTTGGGACTGCATTACAGTGAGAGGAGGATGAACTGGTGTGAGTTTAAGTACCTGGGTACAGTGATAGAAAGAGGGGTAAATGTGCTGAAGAAATGGAAACTAGAGTGGCAAAAGGTGTGGAAAGGAGAGTGGCATTATAGTGTAAGCATAGTGGATTGTTTTGTGAGTTGTAGTTTGTGAACATCTAAATACCTCCTCAGATCTTCAACCCCGAGACAAGCCAATGTGAGGAGGACACAGGCACAGTCACCTGCCCCTCACCCAACCCCTGCTACACCAAGCCCTTCATCCCAAAGTGCTCCACCACCTCTGTAAGCACCTCAGTAACCACCACCACTATCACTTTACCATCACCAATTAACCCATCCCGTTCCACGTCACCATCCCCCAGTTCCCCATCCCCTAACTCCTCGTCTCCTATTTCGCCCTCCCCTGACTCATCATCCCCTGACTCAGCAACCCCTTCCTCATCTCCTCCCCCTCCCACTACAACTACTTCAGACATTATGACTGACAAGACCACACCTGACTCATCAACTACCACTACCACAACCCCACCAACATCCCCAACCCCAACCACCACAGCCACCACCACTGCAGGCTCCCCCTCTTGTACAAGCCAAAATGGGGCCTTTCAGTATCCAGGAGATTGCAAAAAGTGAGTCCCAAGTGTAGTTTCTTTTAATCATTACTGACTGTCCTGTACCATATATTTATCCCCATTAGTACTATGACATACTTATTTTGATGAAAAAAGAAGAAACCCAAGGCTGAGAGCTTACAATGCTCATCCTTTTGAAACAAAATTGTCAAAAAGAAAGCTAAACTCAAGCCATTAATTTTGAACTACTGTATATGGACACTTTTTATGTAACAGACTGGAGCATAGACAGTAAGAAAGACAGTGAGGAAGATACTTCAAGACAACTGATTTTGTAAATTAAAAGCTGATAGTACCAGTTAACTCTTGCATTATAGAGTTCAACAGAAAAGGGGTGAGAACATGTAACTAGACAGGGGTAGAATGCCAGCACAGTTCAGAAGAACAGTGATCTGAACAGTGGTGATAGAAAAGAGAATAATAATATTAATAATAATAACAGTGTACTGCAATAATGGTAATACTGTAATTATATTAATGATAATAATAATATTAATAGTAATAATAATGATAATAATAATTATATTATGTTTCAGATACTACTACTGCCTAAATGGACAACTGTATACCCTTGAGTGCACGGGTAGCCTCATCTTCAACCCCACCAAGAGACTCTGTGATCTTCCGTCATCATATGACTGTCCCTATACTCCTTAACTGACATCCTTTCCTCTCCTAATTAAATGACATTTTCCATTCTCTCTCAGCCTATTTCCTCCTCCTCCTCCTTGCTCTCTCTCCAGTGGACCACAAAAATGAATGAGAGCAGTGCTAATTGAAACAATTTCCATATTATATGTGGTCTCATATTTTTGGATAAACCAATCTGGCAATCATTCTGGCATCAAATATCAGAAGTAAAAACATTCCCATTGCTGTATGTATATAGTAACAACTTTTTGTGTCTGGCATAACTGTATTTTCAACTTTTCTAATAAAAACAGAATGCGGTGATTGTCTTCCTTGATTTTCCAGATTTTCATGGTTCATTAATGATCAGATGCATTGGAATTTGCAGATTATTTTTTGATGATTGAAATGTTTCAAGTTTAAAGCACTTGATATGTAAGATATGAATGGTAGTAGGTCATAATGAGAGAGAGAGAGAGGTGGGGTTCTTGGGAAGTGATGCAACCAGATGGGAGTCCTACCACCTACAATTATATCTGGTGATTTACTAGGGAAATACTATCAAATCCCTGGCACTGAGTATCTGCCCAGGCAACCCTGTAGTTTAATTAGGCTTGGTCACCCACTAACTGCCCCAGTTTTGAAACTAGGTACTGTACATTCCAGAAATGAGTGTGTAAGTGAGAAGTATGAGGATTGATGATATTAACTGGCCAGGATTGAGCTGGTTAGATGAGTTTGTACAGAGGAGTGAATGACTAGTTTGGCATCCTTTTTAACTAAGTCATCAGGCTGACTCCGGAAGGTTCCCCTAGAATAAGATTCCGTGGGACTTAATGGCGAATGAGTGCGACCCACTTCTGTTGATTGACGATCGCACAATCATGCTTCTTTCCTTAATATTTGGAAAATGCGGTGGGAAAAAGAGGGGTAGGAGGGAAACGACCAGTTGCAGTTGAAAACTGATTTTATATTCTGAATGATGTTTTACTACTGGACTACTGCATATGCTTAGCTTTCCTCTTGTCTTTACAAAATTTTTTCACGTGTCGGAATCGGCTGTTAACAGTGAAGCTGTCGGCTGTAACGTCGTGACGTCATTATAGAAATTTTACTTATTATCGATAATATGCATATATATGGTGTATTGATAATAATTTTTCCTTTATTGTTCAACAATAACACTTAATGTATATCCTTTGGCCACAGATCGTTTCCTTTGACCACAGATCGTTTATAGTTCCCAGAAGTGACTGTGTTGTGAAACGGTGGCCCGGCGGGCTGTTGGTGCTGCCGCTTCACTCACAGTAAACAAACATAATGGCGGAGGATCTTGCTCACAGTCTCCAGACTTACAAAGTTCAACTAGACCAGGTAAATGGGCTCTCTTAGGGCACATAGTTGTCTAAAGTATTTGGGTTACCTCATGTGTAGTGAAAAATATATTCGAGTGGCGTAATGAAACCCAGAAGTCGATCTGAACCTTTTGTACCAACCCTTGTCTTGAATGTGGCTGTGTATTATTAGAAAGGAGCAACATTGTAGGCCATGAGATCTGTAAGGGTGTGCTGGGGAGAAAGGAGTGGACAAAAAAAAAAAAAATTGTAGGGTAAAATATAGTTCATCTCTACCCTCTATGTGGCAGTAGTTTCTTTGGCGCGAACCCGATATGTCAATGTCATTATTTAGCTTTCACAGTTAATGGAGTGTGTGCAATTCCCGATGGGTGTTTTGTATAGAGGTATATTTAACGATTTTCAAGAAATATAAAGTATAGTTTTAATTATGGCTAATTTATTTTTATTTTTTCAATGTGAAATATGTGCCATACTGTATATTGACCAAATTTATGCATTTAAGATGTGGTTATGGAGCCAGCATAATTATCTGAGCTTGTGAGCATGGTTACTAAAGACAGCAGCATACTTCCATTCACTGATCACCCACTACTCTGTTGCCCCCCTTTTGTCAAATTACTTTTCTAGACATTGGGGGCAGAGTGGCTCAGTGGTAGAGCGTCAAATTCAGGACTGGGGATCGTGAGTTTGAGCCACGCCTGGTAGCTGCCGTGCTGGGAGGGGTAGCGCTCTCTTGTCACCTAGCAGGGCTACAATCTAATAAGGTCTAGCTCGGGGGAACATTTCCCTTTCCTTTTTCTAGACATTTAGGGAAAGAGTGATCTGACTTTTTCCTCCAAGCTTATGAATTACCCAAATGAACATGAGATAAATAATGCAGGGAACACCCAATTAACCTAAATAGGTGCCCAAATGAATCTAAGTAAATACCCAAATGAACCAGTTGAAGAGGAAAACACCAAGATGAATCTATATGGGTACAACTTTGCCACACAGGCACGGCAGTTTCACCTGTCGTCTTATGTTCTCACATTCTTAAAGAAAGTACTGTAATTTTAGTACAGAATGCAAGAGAGAATAGTGCATGTTAATATTAGACAACAAAATGTGTAAAGAACAAACAGATTTTACCTGCACAGTTGTTGACTTTATACATGGACATATTTGCCCTCATGTAAAGTACAACTCTCACACGTGGGGAGGCTCCCCACATACAGCTCTTCTCAACAAGGTGGAGTCAAAGGCTTTTCGTCTTGTTAACTCTCCTCCTTTTACTGGCTCCCTTCAACCTCTGTCTCTTCGCCGTACTGTTGCATCTAAATCTCTTTTCTGTCACTTCAGTGGTCATTGCCCCTCTGAATTGTTTGCTTGCATCCCTCCACCTCTGTGACGGGCACGTAGCACCTGTCTAACAACAAACTCTCATCCCTTTTCTGTCCAACTCTCTAATGCAAGAGTTAACTGTTACTCCCAGTCTTTCATGTATGTAACAGGTCAACTTTGGAGCTGTCTCCCTCTGTCTGTATTTCCTGCTACCTATAATCTCTAGTCTTTCAAGCGCATTGTGTCCAGGCATCTTGAAATGAACCGATCTTGAATTTGGCTTTCTGTTTTTTTTTTTTTTTTTCTCCGGAGGGAATGGTCTGCGGGCTCCTGGCCTTTGGATCCTTCTTTATTGCATTAAAAAAAAAGAGAGAGAGAGAGAGAGAGAGAGAGAGAAGATTAAGGAAGTTGCCTGGTTGCTCACAGCAGCTTGTTTACTGATAATCTCGTTAACCTAACTAAACTTGACCTGACTGGAAGCTTTGTCTCCCAGACCCCCTGTGATTTTAACCACCTAGTTTTTTTTTTTTTTTTAATGTGTCTGACTCTGGGCAGAGGCTTCAGGGCCTATTTCTCGGGGGCAGTGGCCAATCCCCATGGCCCAGTGGCCCTCCTACACCTCCTCGTGTCACCACTTCAGCACTAACACCCACTGTCCATATTGAATACTGTACATGCCAGAGTTGCCTTATACAGGTGTAGTGTATTGGTGTTAGGAGGGGTAGCTACTTTTACATGTTAGTGGGTCCTCTGGTAGATCAGGAAAGTCTGCTTTTATGAAATTCAGATCCTTAGACTGTTTCCTGACCCAACTGGGATCCGAACCTGGGTCCATTAGGACTGCAGGCCGCCTCTCTACCCATTCAGCACCCAGTTCGTACTAGACCAAAACTTCTAGCCTAACATATCCCAGTCAACCTGTGAAAGACCCATTTCAGTTGGAAATTTGGTAGGCCTGTGCCAGTGTGGTAAAGTATTAATAAAATACCCAGATGAAGTTTTTCTCTGTCATTTGGGTATTTACTTGGGTTCTTTTGGGTGTTTCAGCTGCATTTGGGTTCATTTGCATCATTCAGAGGACTGTTTATAAGGGCATGGGAGACTTTGTATCAGCTCTTCATTGGTGAGTTACCATACATTTCATATTACACCATAACATTCTCTGAAATATTTTTCTTTTGTATTAATGTCAACAAAGTTTGCATCAGTAATATAGAAGAGGATATTGAGGTGTTATATACTGATGAAACCAAGAAGGAGGAGGTGTTACAAAATCTCCAAAGCCACCTAAAATATCACCCAATAATGTAATCTTTCTTGACCTGAATGTAATTTCTCGTGTCCTCCCACAGGTGGTTGCGGCACTGACCTCTGACGCGGGCAATGCCGAGCTGCTCAAGTTGAAGAATGACCTACAGGAAGTCATCACCCTTACGGAGAACCTCATCCAGACCCAAGGTGACACCCTAGACTTTGATTTATCCGACTTTTACATTGTTGTGTATTTATTGTGGTCATATCTCTTGCTGGTATCTCTGGGAATATCCTTGTGTTTCCTAGCCTTTTCAGTAAGGTCACAGTTTGTTGCAGTCTGGGGGGAAGGGTCTTTCTCATGCTGAATAAAAATGTGTGGTGGTAGGCTACCTGCAGTATGAATAGAAAATATCATGATACTGAAAGGGTTAATGTCCATGGACCCATCTGAAATAAGCATGTTGGGCTGCAGACTGAAGTTGCCCTTCTGCAATCGACCATTGTTCTTTTCGGTGGATAGTGAGAATTGAGGGATGTTTGTGCAACTGGACTGCATAACTGCCCGGTTTTATCGGTGCCACATTGTGAAGGCATCGCTCTCCTTCACCATGTTAATCATAGTGATAGTTGTAACCTTGGGTTCTTATGTAGTGTGAACCTAGTGGACTGCAGGCTGTAGCTACCCATTTCTGGCAATCCACCTTCCTCCATTTTAGTGATAGGGAGGGAGTTGAGGGATATTTGTATAGCCAGCCTGGGTGTATTGATGACACTGCATGAAGGCATCCGTCTCCAGCACCAAGATAATTGTACAGGGTCTGAGGCATCTCATGGCTAAGGCTGTTGGGTAGGATTATAATTCAGATCTGCACTTTCCATGGGTTGAAGTCTGTTCAGTTATTATAATTTAGTTATAAGATACTGTATGTGTGAGGTGGACCCTCCAGCAAAACAACAGTTGAAATGGAGTGACTTACAAAGATTTTACAGAACCATTATGTGTAGATAAGCTGATGATGATCTGCCCCACACAGCCAGCAGTGCAGCAGCAGGTAGTAGTGGAGAGGATGGGACCAGCAGGAGGGAGCCGACAGTTGTACGAGCATGGAAGGTCGGCGATAAGTGTCTGGCGCAGTGGTCAGACGATTTACAGTGGTAGGTGACTTAGGCTTGTATACCTCCTACCCATAGTTACTGCTTGTCCTTAATGCCATGAAGCTTTATAACCCCCCCCTTCATTTTTTTTTTTTTTTTTCATTCTGGATATTTATATTCAACTCAGGAAAAGCTTCTAGTATTCTATAGTTTATGAAGGTTATATTTAATCCTTGCAGGTTATAAAGTGTATACTAAGCGAATAGAATTGTTGGGTGATGGCCAGAATAAAATAAAGAAGACATCTGAGGTTTACTGCGTTTAACACTACTTGACTGGAGGGGAAAAGGTAGTCGGGGTTTTGACACTGACTATACCCATTGTGCAGTGTTTAACGTTTGTAGTCCTGAGTTGTAGTTTGTAGAATGTTTTTGCTGCTTCATGGTTGATTTATTCAGCTCAGGAAAAGCATTTTGAACTGGAGGGACTGGGTATATCCTTCAGTAACCCCTCATGTCTCCAATATTTAAAAAAAAAAAAAATGCAAGTAACAAGAATGAATAAAAATGATGTTACTAGATATTGCAGGTTCAGGTGATAATTAGAACTTTACTATACTACACAAGGCCCTGTCTTTGATGATAATATTACTAGTGCAGTCTACACAGGCTCCCAGCAACCAACAGATCATTGTTTGGTGTAATACTGTACCCTGGCTATAATTTCATTCAGCCAGGGGTGGGATTGGAAACTGAAACATCATCATACCTTTGTGAGTAATAGTGGGTTCCCTTTGTTTTATACTTTGACTTTATTTTCATCTTTATGTCACTTACATTTCCAGACTTTTCAGTTTTTCTCATCCTTATATTGTACTGTACTGTATGTTCTGTTTGTGTGTGTGTGTAAAGTGGGATGAGTTTGTCTTCATGAGGGACCTGTGTGTAATCTTTGTCCTCATCTATCCCTTCAGAGGTAGACCACCATCATTGTCAGTAGATGTGTGGTGGTGTTATTTAGAAGCTTTATAATTGTGTGTCTATCTATTTTTATCAGTTATATATTAAAAATTTGGAGGTTTGTGTGTTATTCAGTTATTAAAGATTTGGAGGATTGTGTGTCTGTCTCTATCAGTTATCAAAAAATTGGAGGATTGTTCATATCTATTTTTATCTATTAAAAATTTAGAGGATTGTGTGTCTATGTATCTATTTTTATGAGTTTACATCTTTGTCTGTACTCTCTTTCAGGTATGATGCAGTAATTGATGCTATAACAGATGACGGGTGTGTGGCGGTTACATTTGAGGGTTACGGCAATTCGGATGTCACTACACTATCACAGTTGAAGGAGCGGCCGCCAGGGGAGAAACGGCTTGGCACAAAGCAAAACTTTAATGCTGAGAGTGACAAAAACAAGTGAGTATTATTCATTGTTAACACTGAGAGTGAATTAGATGGATGGCAGATGTGGGTAGATGGCTGGCTGGTGTGGATAAGTGGATGGCTGGTGTAGGTGGGTGGGTGGATGGTGTGGGTGGATGGATGGCTGGTGTGGGTAGGTGGATGGAGGAATTACTATAGGCCATGTTCATTCACTCCAAACTAACCCTCTCCCTCCGTACCAGGAGGAAAATGATTGAGGCACAGCGTCAGCAGGCAAAGAAGCGCAAGCAGAAGAAGCATGACCGTCAGAAGCAGATCGAAGAGGCACATGAGGCAGACAAGGCAAAATGGCTTGCGTTCTCAACCAAAGTTAGATTTGTGAGTGTTGGTCCTGGCTCATTATTTGGAGTGGCTCTGGAGATATCATAACACCTCTTCCTTAATGTTTTATTTTGAACATACAGTTTGGTATGCTAGGTATCCATATTGATTTAAGTCCAGGGGATTATTAGTATTATTTTTCCTGCTTAATTCTGGATAGGGAGAAGGAACTGGTCATTATTGCTTTAAATGTCTGAATTTAGTATCATAGACCCTGGCCCTTACTTACTTGTCAGGGAAGTAAAGGATAAGATAATAGATAGGGATACTTCATAGATTGATTTCATTCTAACATATATCCTCATTTGTGAACAGACAAAGAAGTTGAAGGGTGTCACCAAGAAATCCATCTTTGCTACCCCTGATGCTGCAAACGGGCGAGTTGGCATTGGCACATGTGGCATTGGTGGCAAACCCATGACTGAGTACACACACGCTGAGAAGTGGCGGAAAGGCACATAGGACCCTAGTGTCATGGGGCCGGCGGGGGTTCAGGTGGAGCAGATTATACCTGTATGTTAAAACTGTGTTGTATCTTACATTACTGTTCATTAAGTCTTAGATACAAGTAGCTTTTTTGTGACATTATTTATTACTATTATCCCATTCACTCCAGGGGTATAATTTGTTTCAGTCTTTCCATATCCTGATGAGTTTATTTGGCTTAGGATAAACTTTTGAACTGTAGAGGTTAGAGAGCATTCATTCTTTGTAAACTCTTTCAGTACAAAAGGGCTTTCCTAAGTTATGAAAAAAACATCTGGTAGGAGCAAGAATATTAGGGACATCACCCAGATTGAAATGGTTAAGCACACAGTAAATTTTGACAAAATTTCCTATTGAAGCTCCATTGGTACATTTAAAGTTGATATGCCAGTTTCCCCCCAGTTAATAGTATTAGTTGTATGGATAAAGGTGATATTATTGATGACATTGTTAATGGTTTGGGCAGTTAGTGGTCAAGTGGTTTGAATGCCCCACATGGTGTGATGGCCTTGCATATTTTGATCTCCAAGAGTGACTGGAGGTTAGTCAATCACATGAGAAGTGTGCACTGGAGGTTAGGTTACGAAAGACAGACTGAAAAAAGCCTGGGATGAGGTCATAAAGTGTGACGTCAGAGATGCGGGACTTAATAGGGAGGCTGCCAGAGATCGAGTAGCATGGTGGAGAGCCGCCATTAGGTGACCAAGGCTGATGCATGCAAGCTTGTTGAAGCCTTTATATATGAAAACAAAAAACAATACCATAATGCCATCATTGGAAGTAGGTTTGTTATCGATACGTAAATGTACTGGACGATACCTCAGGCCCCTACACGTTGAAGAGGTCATGTGGGATTGGCTGTTACCATTTTTTACCGTGACTTGTAATGAAGACTTGCCAATAAACACAATTTCCTTACTCTGTGTGGGTATAATTTCTTCCAGAGGCTCGTATTCTTGTCAGCTGAGGAAACCCTAGAGCACCTCTGTCTTACCAGTTCTTTTTTTATAACTGTTTATTTATTTATATTTTTGGGGGTCTGGTAATATAATTTTGTATGCTGTTTATGTAATCTAATGTTGATATAAGAAGGAAGGAAATAACCTAGAAGAAAATGATAAGGTGCTTAAGCAGAATCATTAAGAAAGAGGAGCCAGACATCCTCCCAAGATGATGAGAATATGGACCAGAGATACATAAACTGCATTGGGGGGAGGGGTAAGTGAGGATGATCAGGTTAATTTTGAATATTGTGTTTAACCCTTTTGGCCGGTTTATTATTATTTACTATTATTATTATTAATATTATTTTCTTGATATTAGTAGACATATTTATTCAACCTGGGAGGGACCTTCTGAATGTGTGAGGTTGAAAATAGTCTTCATTATTCCCATTATCACTAGGGCACTATCCTTGTCTTGCTCCAGTAGGACAATATTATTCAACCTGGGACATTCTTTGGAGATCAGAGGGGTTAGAAATGGCCTTCTGTAAGTTATTCATAATTAGGCCACTCTCCCAAGATGAATAATTCTTCATTAACCCATTTATTTGCAGGCCATTCTCCTGATTATGGCAAAAATTAAGTATAAATATGACCGAAGTTTCAATGATGAGATTGAATTTTGTGTGTCAGACAGCTCCAACACTGATGTCTTTTTTCACTGATTTTTAAAGTTGAATAATGTCTGGACTCTGGAGATAACAAGAATAAAATTTAAGAATTTATTATCTGAGTGAAATGGACACCCCCCCCACAGACACACACACTTTTTTCCCAATTTCAAAGACTGCCTCTGCAGTAAAAGAGACAGCAGAGGCAATACCTAACTTCTTCAGTTTGAAAAATATCTCCAGAGCTGAGTAAGGTTGCTTGTAGATGGCAAGTATGAAAGTCACCTTTTAAATGTAGGTAACACCTTGACTCTGATAGGCTGATGTACTATTGTATATTTTTCCACTTCATTCTTGCTTCATACAGACAGATTTATTCAGCTTAGGGGGCACTTTGAAGTGAATGGCTAAATAAAACCTAAATTAATCTTGTTTACTGTGGTTAAATGAAATTAGTGGTAGATGGGGGCACTCGCCATCCACTTACTCAGTGTAGTGCTGGCCTCAGGTGGCTGCCCATTCCTCTCTTCCTTCCTTCTTTCCTTCCTTTCTCTTCTGTCTTTCAATCATTCAATCATTCATTCTTATTTCTTCCTTCTGTGTACAAGTGACACTACACTGAGTGAAAAGCCAAATGGTTTCCTTTACACCAGGAAACCATTTACTACGCTGGGTGGTAACCATATAACCAAATTATGGTGCCTGGTGGTTTAGTGGGCAGTTAAGTTGCTCCAGTTGGATTGAGCCTGTGCAGGTGTATATCCAAGGGGTGATTGGGGTTTATTGCTCACAATGCCACTCAGGGATGAGTGAGGCTGGTCACTCTCATCTTAAATGTCAGGACCAACTTGCCTCGCCCTGGGCTACCACGCTCCTCTTGGGGCAACACTGGATTAGATAATGATGATGATGATAAATAGAATTATGTGGTAGCTGGATTAGGATGAAAAATGCATCATTGGAATGAAGGAGTCAATGGAAGGACCTTGAATGAGAAGTGTGTTTTGTTATAATCAGTTTGTTTTCGCCTGACAGAGATCCATAACCCCTTTTAGCTTGGTTGATGGCCAGGCGCAGTCAGGCCGGAGAGTCGATTTGACCAGTAACCAGGGAGATGCACTCCCATCTCATCACAAAGGCTGATCGACTTTCACGCAATCATGATTTGGTACAGTATTCGTGTTGCAAAAGTTGCCAACTTCTTTCAGATGAAAACAAACTGACTACAGTGTGAAGTGACAATGTGTGTCTTTTTGAGATGGAGTGGTAATGCACTAGAAATGTTAGTTACAGCATTGATGGTGTTGAAAGATAATGAAGCTGTAAGTCTGAGGCATTGATATAGGAAGTAGAAAAGTGCTGAAAAATATAAGTGAAACAGTGAAGCTTTTGATACAGAATACAGTAGTTACTGTAGAGGTTTGAAATATTGATGAATTTATTACCAGTACTGGTACAGTGTATAAGGGAAGCAGCTGGTAACATTTTGGAGGTTAGAAAGTGCTGAGAAATAATGCTGGATGAGTGAAGCCTTTGATAAGGATAAATATTGCAGAAATAAGGTGCTGAAAAATATTGGCAGTGTAAGAATGAAGGATTTTTTTCAAGATACTGTATGTATATAAACTGAGGTTCGTAAATGCTGAAAAATATCGCAGTGTAAGAGTGAAGTGGTGATATAGTATATACCAGTACATATGAATGCTGAAAATTATTAGTGAAGAGTGAAGTATTTGACCCAAGATACAGAATTCATGGATTAGGAAATATTATATGAACACCCAAGGTATTTCATTACAAGTGTGCTTTAGAAAAGTGTTTAATGTTAATGTGATTTATGTACCCGGCAAAGTTCTGTGGAATTATTTGGTTCTTGCACTAACCAACAAGAGTTGCCCGTGGAAGTAGAAACGGAAGCCAAGTTTCAGTGGTTAACATAAAATGGTGGCTTTGCAAGTGTCCATAAGTCCCCCAGTAAACTTTCCTTTGTCTGTCTAATGATTGTGCATAAAGGAAAGATTGTATTCTGTGTGGATTTTGGAAATATGTAACAATTATCCCTCAGTAATTGTTTGTGCACATTACATCTCAGTACAGTATTCTCCATTACATCTCAGTACGGTATTCTCTTGTATGCTGTTGATGCAACGTGTGTCTGTATTAAAACTATATGACTGTAATAAGATTAGACCATTAGAATGAATGAAAAAATATGCAAAATAAATCTCCGAGGAATAGGTACTCTGAAACTTCCTAGGCCATCTAGAATACAGCCCTGCAGTAAATGATGTGCATACTCTAGTGTGGAATAAGTTGTACACCATATGTTTTGGTCAGTGTATATAAATGTACAATAGTAATATAATTGATGATGCAAATAACTTTCCTTTAATCTTTTCTTTAGCTGGAAGGGGATGTGAACTGAGGTATGGAGCAACCCTGAGTGGAGAAATTCCCAGGGAAATTTATGTTAAAGATACTGGTATTATTGTAAATGACTTGGGGGATTTTTTAGCTACTCTTCGTTGGTGATGCCAGCTACAGTCTGCTCTTTATGCCTCAATGTCGTCTTTTAAGTTATTGATGCCTACTAAGTTTATGTGAAAATCATGAGCATCATTCATTTATCAAGCCTCTCTGTTCAGTCTCGTATCCCTGAGGTGACACATAAGTATCATACAGAGAATGTTAAGGTGTAATAGGCAAAATACTGTAAATTACTGAGGAGGAGGTGCCACAAAGCCTTCTGTGCCACCTAGAATTTGGGTCTAAGTATGGCATTGTCCTGTATAAGCCTACCCTTTTCAGCTGGAGGTTTTTGTTTGTATTAATTTTATTCTTGCTATCTCCACACAGTTGTATTCCTCATAGGTGCGGTTATTCAAACTTGTGAAAAATCTCTATTGTCCCTTTCACCTCTGAGATAGTCATAGTCTGAATGAAATACTGAGGTGGCAGGAGGATGATGATGATGATGGAAATGAATTTGGTGACAGTGACATGGATGAGGATAATGTTAATGAAGATGATGATCATGATGATGATATCCTCCATTCCTGGCACAGTTTGTTATGGTTCTCGTACTGTTGCAAGCATTTTGCACACATACTTGGATCCTTCCATCCACTGTATGTGTGTGTATAAGGAACACAAGTTTCATATGTAGGGAGATGTAGGTGTGTTAATTGGAGAGAGAGCTTACCTGTAGATTACTTGTCTAGATTGATGTTTGTAAGTACTGTGTAAAATATATTCTCAAGTATGGTACTGTAATTATGTGAAGAATTATGAAAGCCTGAATGAGTGAATGCTGTCGTATTTCACTGGGCACTGTTATTAGCATCCCTAGTTAAATGCTTCCCTAATTCTGGATCCAACCGTCTCCGTATATTAGTGGGAAGAAAGGTTAGGATAAAGATGATGATGATGATAGTTATATAGAGCTGTAGTGACATTAGGATCTGATGTAGTGGACTGTATAATATAATGTGTTTTTTGAGTGTGTTGATGGGAAACACTTATTTGAGGCAAGAAATAGTACTGGGAATTTTTAAGTGACACATATACTGCACATACCTGCTTTAACCCCTTCAACCTGTGGATATAATTTTGACATTCTTGCTACTGCCAGATGCTTAGCTCAAAAGAGGCATTTTGAGATGGAGGGATTGACAACACCTTCATTACACCACTGAGTACTAGATATCCTTCATAGATTGAATAAAATCATATGGTGCTTGCAAAAATTAAAAGATATGGCTGAAGAGGTTAAGTTTGACATCCACCTGTTCACTGTTCAGGTGTGCTTAACTAGGAAGAGTCTGTCTCTTTCTCAGCTCCATCAGTTTGATGGTGTATTCTGTATTTTATTCTTGCCATCCCCTGCTGATTTTATTTAGTTTGAGAGAGATCTATTAAAGTGAAGGGATTAATGGAGGCTGTATCTACTGCCATCCATCCATCCATCCATCATCCATTCCTACATTGCCCCATGAGGAGCATAGGAGCCCGGGGCTAGGCAAGTTGGTCCTGACATTTAAGATGAGAGTGACCAGCCTCACTCATCCCTGAGTGGTATTACGTGAGCAATAAACCCCAACCATCCC
This sequence comes from Birgus latro, assembly GCA_018397915.1. Classification (NCBI taxonomy): domain Eukaryota; kingdom Metazoa; phylum Arthropoda; class Malacostraca; order Decapoda; family Coenobitidae; genus Birgus; species Birgus latro. Next base: position 71,331 of record JAGKTI010001760.1, read on the forward strand.
TTGGATATAAACCTTCACCAGCTCAATCTGATTGGAGTTCCGAAATTACCCAGTAAACCACCTGGCACTAAAATTTGGTTATATGGTTACCAGGAAACCATTTGGCTTGTCACTCAGTGTAGAGTCACCCATAGGCAGAAGGAAGAGGAAAGAATGAAGGAAAGAAAGACAGAAGAGGGAGAGTAAAGTTGCCTGTAGGCAGAAGGACAAGGAAAGAATGAAGGGAAGAAAAACAGAAGAAGATGGAAGAAAAAAATGGTGGAGAAGATGAAAGGGCAGACACCCGAAAGCAGCACTACATTGAGTGAGTGGATGGTGAGTGCCCCCACCTATATCTACTGCCAGTTCAAAAAATTGCAGAATTGATATAATCATCCAGAGAGCAGGAATAAGACAAAAGGACATATGTTGAGTAAAGAGGTTAAGTACTGGTGTGTGAGAATACTGGACTGGTTTAAAGGTAATTTTGTATGTGCTGGATTCCTGTGTGCATGGATCTAGTGTATGGACATCCAGAAAATACATGCTTGTGCTACACTTGTTATACTGTGTGGGACATGACGTTAGCCACCCACTGATGAAAAAACTTGAAATGCTTTGCTAATGCCCAGTCCCTACATTCATCCAGATTTGCAGCAAAGTCCATAGGCTAATCTGAATGTGAACCCAGTGAACTGCTGCCCAGTGTTATCTTTCTTCCACAATTCACCATCCTCATTTGGAGGATAGGGAGGGAATTAAGGGATGCTCATAATTGGACAGTCCTCCACCTGGTATTATTGGTGCCATCACATGACGGCATCCCTCTTTAGCACCAGGTCCCGAGTAAATTACAGAAATAAATTGCCTGAACTTCCATAGTCACCAATAAGAGTGCTCTTTCCCCTCAGTTTACAGGACCAGTTGTTTCGTTTCGTTTAGTTTTTGAAGGCTCCAACATGCTTGCATGCGTTGGCCTTGGTCACCTAATGGCGGCTTTCCATGCTGCTCGATCTTTGGCAGCCTCCTTGTTCAATCTCTTAACCCTGAGGTCACACTTAATGACCTTGTCCCATGTCTTTCTCGGTCTACCCCTTCCAACCCCTCCCCCAATATTAACACTTCTCACCTTCTGCACCCATTTACCATTCCCTATCCTCTCAACATATCCAAACCACCTCAGCCTACCTCTCCTCATCACAACACCAATACACTCCAGTCCCATCCTACCTCTCAACTCTTCCATCATAAACCCTGCCCCCCCAGGCCTTGCACGCAGGGACACGCTGCACATTCACCTAATCATTGTCATTTCTGTACATGTAAGGAAAAAAAAATTATTTTGGGACACCGCTGTCTGTGAGGAGTGAATGTACAATAGTTTTTGTTGTGACTTCAGTTCATTTTGACGTAAACCAATTGGACCTCATCAGTTGGGCCACTTTTGAGTTTGTCCAAAGGTCTGCTGAAAGATTTTGGTATTCTTGCTTTGAGGTGCATATGTGTTACATTGAAGGACTTCGTGTTAGGAGAATGAGGTACATGAGATGGGTGTTCTATCAGTCTATCTATTGCCAGACGCCATAATCCCGTAAGGGGTGGCCGTTTGACTTTGAGTTATTTGTTTTACAGGGAGGGGCACTAACCCTCCACCAACCCACTTGTTGACACGTAGGGAGCACGTTTGGTTTGGTTATATGGTCACCACCCAGCGTTGTAAATGGTTTCTTGGCTTACAGGAAACCATTTGGCTTGTCACTCAATGTAAAGCCACCTGTAAAGGAAAGAAAAGCAATATGAAGTGACAGGAAAGGTGGGAGAAATTGGAAGAGAGGAGGGCAGGCACAGAAAAAGAATGATAAAGTAGGCAGCACTACATCAAGTGAGTGGATGATGGTCGCCACCACCTACCACTAGATGGATGTTATGCTGATAAATTATGTGTTTCTAGGGTGAGGGACTTACTGTATGATGGGTGAAATGTAATGTGATGGGCAGAGGACATTGTTTTTTTTTAGTACTGTACATGTAAAACTTGTAAAGAATTTGGTGTTACAGTATTTAAGGGATCCTAGTGGTTAAAAGAGGCAAATGGATATGCCGTAATTTTTGTGTAATGTGGGGGAAAAAAAATGGATTGATGTAAATAAAGGATGCAGATATGCTGTGAAGTTTTTCTGGAGGGAGATGAGACAGTCAAAATTGATCTTGAAATGCTGTAAGGAGAGAAATTTTTAAGTACTGATAATGAACTAATATTTCATTGCCTGTAAGTACTGATAACGAAGTAATATATCATTGCCAGCTTTCTGTTTTTATGGTTATTTAAGCTAATGAATGATGAATGAATTAAGGTACCCTGAAGCATAAACAGTTTATCAGGAAAAAAGGAACTTGCTTTTAACCTGTCAGTAGTGCATAAATTTTGAGTTGTATTTATTTAAAAAAACGGGTATCTGATGCTGCAGTCCAGGGAAATAAAGCGAAGTTTCACTTCAGTTTTCCCAGTCACTTCAGGAATGAGGAGAGGGGATATATTGTCATTTTTGTGAGGAATGCAATTGCTCTGATAATTGTTACTGACCACCGTTTCAGTAGTTCTAGTTTACTTCATCATCATCATCATCCGGACCTCCTTTCCCACCATAGGGCAGGGTGAGGAGTAGCAATGTCCAGACAGCCCAAATTTGCCCAATCCAATGGATGGTTGGTATATGGAGGCGCCCATCATCCACTCACTCACTGTAGAGATGCCGTTTGGTCTCTACAATGAGTGACAAGCCAAATGGTTTCCTGTGCCCAGGAAACCATTTACTCTGCTGGGTGGTAACCACAGAACCGGGGTTTTTTGGCCGAGTTGTCACCCCCAGATTCCCCCATCTACAATCCCTTAATCATAGCAGTTGTTTATTTGTTCCTTTGTGTTATTAAGTGACAGGGAAGTTATATACATTCATGCAAATGAACATGGAGTAAAACCCTTCTCTAACGTAAAATTACACGCCAAATTGGTAATAGTAATGAGCCAGGTCGGGCGGACATGTATAAAGACTGGAGTTAAAGGGACGCTTGGGCTCAGCACGATTGCATTTAAGTTTTAGGTCCTGGTTTATATAAATGATAGGAATAGCGATAGAGAAAGTAGAAAATTAAACATTTAATTTAAACTAATAGGGTAGCAAGTATTAGCACACAAGAAAAGTTGATTTTTTTTCGTAGATTGCCGAGGCCCAATAGGAGTTGACCTTGATGACGTCACGGTTCGCCATGCTTGTACGGTGGTTCGTGAGCTTAGTGAAAAGTGCGGAAAAATTACGCCTCCGAGACGTACATAACACCTCTCGGGATATTTTATTGACTGTGAGCGAGGCACGAAACACCAGGGAGCAGGAAGAGGATGCAGAGGCCACGAAAAATGGAGGAATAAGTTCAGAACAGGTTAGTGTAATACATGATGGTTGTGAGATATTTCTCACGGCATTCAAATTTCGGGGACGTTTGTGTGTGTGTGTGTGTGTGTGGACTACAACATACACCACGCCTCTTAATAATTACACAGTGGAAATGTGAATATTTTCTAAAACAGTGTAATGACAAGAGGTAAAATAAAGCATATAAACGAGTAGCTTTTGCAAATATTCAGGTGGGTTAGGTTATATTGGTTCTTGTAATGTTGTGTTTGGTTAGCGCTTGTTTCTTTTTTCCGTCAGCTTTTATTACGTATCAGCTTGGTTTGTCGCCAAAATTAATTTCTACGTTATTAATGTGCCACAAGAATTTTATTAATGAAAACGAAGGAAAATGTTTTGAGACCCAGAAAATCATCTCATGTTAAGACGTGTCGCATTTTAGGTGGCATCGGGACACCGTAACTTGGGCCCTTCAACCCGAGGGCGCATCTGCTCAGTTTTTGCTAGCTCCAGACGATTTCATTCAGCTTTGGAGAGACTTTTCGAGCTGGAGGAGTTGCGTATAGCCTTCATTATCCCCATATTTAAAAAAAAGACAATAAAATCGTCTGGAGCTAGCTAGAATAAGTGAGTAATGCGTGTCACCGAACCGAAGGGTTTTAAAAGTTGGTTCGGCAGTGTGTGTCTCTTGTATTGGTGTTTTATGTGCTTAGCTCTTTTGTTTTACGGTGTTAGGCTTTGACGTGGTACATTTCGGTCATAGGATGCTATTACTGGCGGGATTCTGAGACGTATGTATGATCGTATTCCCTGTCGCAGGTTGAGATGTTTTACCAGGAGGAACCAGATTTTTTTTCTTTTAATCCTTGTCGTGTCGTAATTCGGGCTATATTTAATATTGTAATCAATGTAGAGTTCTGTTTAAGTTACGAAAAATTGAAAAAAATGCGGAGGGAATGATGAACAAAGCTTTTAGAGATGCACGAATAATGAAGAATTAGCACCAAGCCATAATTTGGCTGTGTGGCGTAGTAGGAGTAAAGGGAAAATAAAGGCCGGAAGTAACATGGTAATATCAAGAAGTGAAGTAGGACAGAAGAGCAAAAAAGGACAGTAAGGAGAGAAAGACTGGAGACAAGAATGTCCCTTGTAGTCACCTCTTACGACAAACGGGGATAATGGGGTCGTTCTCGTATTCTGCCCCCTCCCCTCTTCCCAGGGGAGCTTTTAGAGAAGTGAATGTGCTTGGAGATGGATATAGGAAGACCGAGCAAAAATGGAGTAGCGTAGAGTGTTGGGGAACGAAGCTGATAGGCGAGAAGGGATTTTTTGATATTTATTTATCTTAATTTTTTGAACCACCCTAGATGATCTCTCTCGGGTTGGTAATAGATGGAATATAAAGAGAACGTTTGTGTGTGTGTGTGTGTGTGTGTGTGTGTAGCATTGTTTTCACGACTGTTTAGATGTATTTGTATGCTTATTCGTTCGCTCTTACAAATTATACGAAGTGGGGTGTAACGCATTAATTAGACTGGGGGAAAGTGAAGAGCGTTGCATGTGAAAGTTGATATGGATTCTGTGGAAAGCAAAATTTAATGATGTTTACGCAGTTAGGTTAGTTTGTTGATAATGCTGGCTGGTATAATTCATGTTTTGATCTGCGGTTTTTTGTCTATATCTGCTGTCTCTCTTTACCGGTATCTGTCTTTATCTATCTGTCTATCTATACCGGTATCTGTGTGTTGTCCATTCATTCATCTACATATGCCGGTATGTCATAACCACCATCCGTCCATCCATCCACCCGTCTCTGTCTATCAATCAATCAATCTATCTACCATCCAATGTCTACGGTACCTGTATTTGTAATCGTTGTTCCTGTCCATTAATCTCTTATCATTCTGTCTAAGCTACAGTATCTCTGCAGTATGTCGAATCAGTCCTTTCTATTGTGCCATATCATTTTCTTTCTCTCTCTGTTTTTTCGTTCACTTTTTTTCATTTATCCGTAGTCCCTGTTTATATCGTCAGTTATTTCAGCCCCCCGCTTCTCTCTCTCTCTCTCAACGCAGCTGCTTATGACATGAGTGAGTGGGGGGGGGGGGGTAGCGAGCCAGTGTTATGCGAGAAATGTGAGCAAGATGTTGAGATGTGAGAGAGTGAGTGAGAGAGTGAGCGAGAGAGGGGGAATGTGTTTGTGTTGAGAGTAGGGTACGGTTACAAGATACATACAACTGTTACTACTACTTTATTATTTTTATTTTTATCATTACAGCTATTATTGTTACTACTACTACTACTACTGTTGTTGTTTCTCTGATTGCTTGTACAAATGTGGTAGATGGTATTCAGAAGCCGGAACAGAAAAAGTCGAAATCATCATCATCATCCTTTCCTCTTCCCACGTAAGGAAGATGTAAGGCAGGGTAAAAAAAAAATCCTCCTCCTCCTCCTCCTCCTCCTCCTCCTCCTCCTCCTGCTGCTGCTGCTGCTGCTACTACTACTACTACTAAATACTAATACAACTCAGATGTCGAGAGCCGTTAAGAGCAATAAAATACACTGATCAACACACATAGTGGACAGTTGTTATATCAAATCCTTCACTCCCCCGCCCACTGAATGAACCCACTGTGTCAGGGGGCGATATTCTCGTACGGTTTGGAAGCTTACTAACACCTCTTCCTTACCATCTTATTTCTGATTCTGCTCCGGTACT